>SKCR01050171.1:0-39403 GCA_019454045.1 Zanthoxylum bungeanum | reverse complement strand
TTTTTACCGGGAGGTCTTACCTAGATTTCGAGGGCATATACGGACTCCAAATGATCCCATGAACGCGCTGGAATCGACGGAATTCCGATCAGAGTTACCGTTTATCATGTGTCACTATTCAACCTAATCTTCTTCTCTCGATTCGCGTGAAACCAAGCGACGTTCCGTAAAATTGACACTGCAACCTTGTAGTACTCTTCGAGGGCTTCGATTTGGCGGGTGGCTCTTACCGTGAAATGAAGTGACGAGTTGGGATCGAGAAACCCACCTTCACGCGCATTTCCCTTCGGTTTCGTCGAAATCCGGCGACTTCAGGCCTGCCTCCGACAGCTGGTGGGTGAGGGAGTGTCGCCGCACCTTTCTGTGGTGGCTCCCCGGCCGTCGGTGGCCGGCTGGCCACCGGCGCTAGCTTCAACCAAAACGTGGGGGGTCGGATGGAGAGGATGGGAAGATTATGCCTCTTTTGTAATTTCTTGAAACTTAGAGGTATATGTAGAGAAGTTTCTGGAATTTACATTCAGACCCCCGAAAATTTCAATTAGGTCTTTATCATGGATCTTTCTCTAAAATTCATAGCCCTTATAATGCAAATTTCGAAAAGTGTTCAACATAAAAGTTGCACGTCTCGGAAAAAAGAGTATGATGGTTCAAAAATCAATTTGATCGGAGTTCGTTTGAAAGTTTTATAGCCGAAACAAGAATCTTTTACACTTAGAATGAGAAAATCAGAAATCGCGTAACTGGTTCTCGAAACCATGCGTTTTCCAACGCGACCAAACTTCACTTTAAAATATTCCGAACAATTTTTCAACTCATAAAACTCTTATTTTAGATTACCATCCCGTTCCAAATCCTTATTTTTAATTTCAGAAATATTCCAACAGTGTTCCGAAAAACTCGGGATATTACATACATATATTAATGGCATGTGTCAAAGTCTCCATTGACACTTGATTAATGTGTATCTAATAAAATTTTGTATAAAATACAAATACACAATAATTACGATTGACCAAAATCCCTTAAAGCATGTGTTTTCGTTTAACTGATTAAACGATTCGAATTAACTCATTTAATCTGATGAAGTATTATGAATAATCTGTATTATTCATAACGCATTGCCCAAGTTCTCAATGAGTACACTTCATATTGTGGGACTCTCTAAGTTTAGGTTTATCTATCACGAAATCCAATTTGGTGTCCATAATTCACCCACTCATGAATTATGACGACCACTGATAATCTCGCTAAACTATGCAAGTTGAGGTCATTGCATACGTATAATCCCTCCGTCATGGGCTATCCATATTATACCTGAGATATAGATAAGAACGTCAAATCCTTATGGTATAATATATTCGACTTTCAAATTTACGATCTCTAAATAACACTCGAAACTTATTTCCGAAGTTATACCACAGCCATGGATTTACTATATCGCAAACACGTGTATGATACTTGTGCCTTGTACACATGACTGACGAATTCTTTCTTGATACGCACTGAATATCATGAGCATCAGTCCACACCCAACGAACATGCAGAGGTCTAATCTAAATAGATTGGTGACGTGACTGTCATCAAAGTGTGGAGGATAACTCATATATCCACTGTGATATCTCAAGTTGAATGATCACTATGCTCGCTCAACTCGAGAATATTCATATTGACGTTGGTGTACCATCTATTAGGAAATTTTCAGTGAGTCGTTCAGTGTTTATCAAATAAACACCTACATGTTTATACGAGTCTCCCGAGACCCATGGTTCATTGGGATAAATCATCGGACCAAGTCACGATATACGACATGTACTGGTCTCAGAGGATTTTACTAACCGACCCGTGTTAGTAAATCTTGACCAGAAACTTTATTTAAGGATATACAACTTATAGCGACGCTTCCCAATGTCAATTACAAACTACGTTGTAACTGCGCACTACGTTGTAAATCCTAGGGTCTTTGTCTAATATACACGTATCACTAAATCAGATTTAGTTTCAATCTAATCATAATTAGATATCTAATCGCAATTAAATCGAATATGTGTATAAAAGACAAGAGGTGCTACCATTAAATAAGTAATATTATAGAAAAATGAATTATTCGTATTTATGATTCGGACATAAATACGATCCAGATTGACACTCTGAGCACCAATCCTAACAGTAGGTGCTCGAGCTGAAGTGGTTCACATGCTCATTTCTAAGGTTGGGCCCGCTCTAGGGAGGGGCTTGTGACAATCATTTTTATCATCTTTAGCTTCCTTTTATAGGAAGCCAAAAGACAGTGGTTGCATGTGAATTTTTTTACTTCCCATACATGGGATGACCTGGATCATCCACCAATATGAACTCATTCTTTCATTTTTTTTATTATTCATTTTTTTAAGTGTACGAAGTGTTGAGACAAATCATCATTTTTTAGATATAATGATGCAAGTAAATAGATCATTATATAAAGAATAATGATCCTTAATTTACAGAGATAGAGTAAAACATACGAAGATAAAAAATTGCTAATAAAAGATGAAAAAAAAATTATTGCTTGAAAAACATTCACAAAATTTTATATTTTCATAACAATGTTTATGATAATGGACTTTTTCCACCCTGTTTGCGTTTATCAAAATAACTAGCTGATAAGTCTTACATAAGTTTATAAATTAAAGGTCACCAACCAACAAATAGGGTTTAAAAGTGAAGATAAGGAAACGAAGACATTTATTTTTTAATCTCAACCCAATATTTGACTTCCACAATCTTCAAGATATGATCTCAGAGAAATTAGTATAATTTAACTAACCACAAAGATATAATAAAAAACAATAACTTTATATATGTGTGAGAGAGAGAGTCAACCATATCATTTATATAGAGACTAAAGATACCTTTGATATATCTTTTTAATAGCACTTCTTCAAGTATAGTTTATTAATAGAGCTTTTAAAAGTAGAGTTTTTGATTAAAAAAAATTTAGATATTTTAGTTATGAGTGAAAATTTTTATTAAAATTTATAAAATTACTTTATTGAATAAGTTTTTTAAAATTGTATTATAAAAGAAATTAAATAAGGGTATTATAAAAAAATTTAATTCTTAAAAAACTTTTCAAGCTCTATTTTCAAAAGTCAAATTTTGAGTTTTACTAGCAGATGCAAAATAACTTTTTTAATACTCAAAAGTTCTAATTAAAATGCAATCAAACACCACTAAAAATTTTGAAAAACGCTTTTGATATATATATATATAACACCTCTTTTACCTCTACTAGAAGTCATATCAAACAGGTACTAGCTTTCACTTAGCAGATTAACATTGGCTAGGTGCCAAAATGATGAGAATAAGACTTGTAAACTAATAGAACCATACCCAAAGATTAATGAGAATAAAACCCATAAATTAATATTACCAGGCTTTAAAACTAATCATTCATAAATTCTTTATCCACTTACATAATGAGAAATCGAATTTAAGACCTATTATATACAACAATAATGTGTTGACTAAATCATTTATCTTAACAAACCCTCAAAAGTCCAATTGTGTGAATGCTCATTTAGTGGTAATCACATGCTGATGTGGACACTACCTAATACTTGCACTTTCGCTAAGCAAAATCGCTATCAGATAACATATAAAAAATAATTTCTATAAATAGATGAAGAATCAAGTGAGAAATGACCCTCTTTCATCATAGCTTAGGACTAACCAAACATAACTCAAATCAAATTCAACAATCGAACTAAGAGACAAGCTAAAAAGGACATTGAAATGTTATTTGCTAAAATTACAACCAAAAAAAAAAAAAAAAACTATGGTACATGCTCTGGATCTGACAGTTCAAATTTAGGAAATCCCATATTATCCATAACAGCAAGACATTTGTAGGACTTGGCTCCAAAATGGCATTCTAAAATATCAAAGGAAATGTACGTTTAAGAGGGAAAAAAACATCCAAAATCAAACTACGGACAAATATCAATGAAGCTTTTAGGGTCGTGCAATTGAATCGAGCAATTTATAATTAAATAATAATAAAGTTTTAATTATTGAATATGATAGGTCTTTTGATAAACAATTACATATTGGTTATGTAGTCGAATTAATGATGAATTTGAAAGATGAAAAGCTAATTGGATATTATTTAGGGATGACAGTGGGTAGGGTTTGGTGTGCGTTTGTCATTATCAAATCTGCATTCGGATATGTAAATAAATTACCAAACTCGCACCATATCCGCTGTGGGTTTTAATTTTCATTATCAAACCCGCACTCACACCCTCATATAAAAATAAATTATCAAACCTGCACTGGTATTTAACAGATTTTTTACGGGTTTTTAAAATATTGAATTCTCTTGTGCTCTTAATAATATAATTTTTTTTTAATTAAACATTGATACTTTTTTCATAACATACAAAACAAAAGAGTATTTGACAGTTTAAAAATTAGGAAACATAAATAAAAGTTTGAAATATTTATAATATAATGTCAAATTCATATCATCACAATTACATTCATAAATCACTAGCTGAATATATTTCATTATGTTAAATTCATATCATCAAAATTGTTGAACCATGACCAGAAGTAATTCAAACATATTAAGAGAGAGCAATTCAAAAATTGTAAGTTGGTGAGTCCTTTTATATTAAGGATTTTTTTGTCATAAAAATAAAAAATAAAAAATTAATCTTGTGGGTAGCAGATACCCGCTGCGGGTATCCGTTGGTTTTGCTTAATTACCAAACCCGCAGCGGATTTTATTTTAAATTATAAAACCAGTACCAAATCCGTTTATATATTTACTAAATCCTACCCATTGCGAACGGATTTTTACGAATTTATTGGCGAAATTATCATCCCTAATTTAACCTCTTTGGTTGCTCCACCCTATCCCCAACACTTGACTCTTCAATATTATTGAATATGATAAGTCTTTTAATATTAGCAGCCACAAAACTTACCAATTAAGTTCTGAAGCAATAACCATTAGCAATATCTCAAAATTCATATTATTTTTGAATTTTTTGAACCCCGAGAGGAGCCGAAAACTACAAAAATTAACAAAGGAGAGAGCTTGAATTCCATATTTTTTGAACCATTTGTTCATTTAACATTTCAGGATCATTATAGAAGTTTAGTCATCAATAAAGTAATGTTTATAATAGTTGACTAATTTGTTTTTGCTCTTTTTTGCGATTATTAAAATCACCGGCTGATCACTATTGCTCAAGTTTATAAATTAAAGGGTCACCAACCAACAAATGGGGTTAAGAAAAATAGAGAAAAAGCAAGGAGGACATTTTTTAATCTTAAAGCAATATTCAGCTGTCACAATTTTCAATATATGATCTCGGACAAATCAGTTTACTTTAACTAACGACAAAAATATAATAAAAAACAATAACTTTGTGTGTGTATAACTAACCACTGCCTCATTGGTAACCCATTTCTCTGACCAAGTGAGAGACATGGGTTCGAGTCCCCACAAAAGCAGTGAAGACTCAAACCTTCCTCTTTATGAGGAATAAGTTCTCCTAAATGAGAGTTGATTCTCAAGCTGTGTCTTAGCTGATTTAGAATTTGCAAGTCCCGAGCTACGTCTCGGTTGATTTCTGGGCAGTACTATAATTGTATGTATCTAGAATCTCAGTTGATAGTATATTGTAATATATGTAGTTTGTAATAATTCAAAAAAAAAAAAAAAAAAAAAAAAAAAAAAAAAAAAACTAACCAGTCGTTGCATTCAAATTCAAAGCATTTAGGCAGATATCCTTTTTTCCAATAACTTTTAAGAAACGTGTGTATGTTTCTTCCCTATATATATATAAAATAAACAAAGAAGAAAATTTAAATGCTGCATCACTTTTATATACTAAGTTTCGTTTGACGGATTATCATTGATTAGGTCCCAAAAAGAATTAATCCTTAATCGGATAGAATCATGATCAAAAACTGTGAAAATAAAACTCATAAGTTATGAGTATATTAATCAAGTGAGCTAACATTTATTTACAATTACGCAATTACGGGTATATCTTTACAAACCCACATAAGTCCAATTGTGTGAATGCTCATTTAGTGTTAATCACACGCTGATGAGGTCTCTACCTAATACCTTTCACTCTATTCGTAACATTGGTTATTTATATAGAGATGCACCCTTGAAACATTCAATAGCAAAACCAAAAACAAGAGCAAAAAAAATAAGCAAATGGGTTCTTTCGCCAACAACAAACCTAAAATGACCAATGAAGAGGAGGAGGAAGAGGCATATTCATATGCCATGGTACTGGGAAGTGCAATAGTGCTGCCTGCGGTTTTTCAAGCCGTTGTAAATCTGGATGTTTTTGAGATCATTAACAAATCTGGTCCTGGTTCTGAGCTTTCTGCTTCAGAGATTGTTGCTCAAATTCCCACCAAAAATCCGGAAACTGCAGCCAAGATGTTGGATCGGGTCCTCGGGCTTCTAGTCAGCTTCAATATCCTTCGTTGCTCTTTCAGTTCCGGCGGAGTCAGGCTCTACAGTCTTGCTCCTGTCGCTAAGTACTATGTGAGTGATCAAAACGGCATCTCAATGCGTCCATATATGAACTTGTCTCTTGACAAGGTCATGAAGCCTGGTTGGTATGTTCATCTTTCGCTAAATTCCCTTTTAGTCCCTAAGTTTTTTTATCTATAACCTAGTTAATCACTGTATTTTTAAAAAGAGGTCTCTTTCGTTACTCTTATTGTATCATATTTCGATGTTGTAGGTTCCTATTGAGAGACCAGATTCTTGAAGGAGAACTTTCGTTTAATAAAGCTTTTGGAATGGATTTCTATGATTACCTGGGCATTGATTCCAGGTTTAATGAAGTTTTCAATAATGGAATGATTGGCCAGACTTCTTTTGTAATCAATAAGATTGTAGAGTCGTATAAAGGCTTTGAGAATATTAAGCAGCTTGTTGATGTTGGTGGTGGTTTAGGAATCACCCTGAACGCTATAATTTCCAAATACCCTCATATTAAGGGTATTAATTTTGACGTGCCTCATGTTATAAACGATGCTCCATCTTATCCTGGTATGGTTTGTTTTCTACTACTCTTATTTATTTTAAATACTTGAATTTGATGATGAGGTGAGCTTTGTTCTGAGTTAATAATCTAAATGTAATTTAATCTCAATCATGCATTGCTATTAAAATTATTGAAACTAATGTCACAATAAATCCTAATTGTGCATAGCTACTACCACTTGATGTGGTAATTAAAATATATATATATATATATATATATATATATATTATATATATATATATATTTAACATCAATGGTGATAGAGGATTATAAAAACTACAAGAAAAAGTGACAATCTTTCATATCTTATCCTATTTATTATAATAAAAGCTTTTAACCAATCTTATATTTTTGTTAATTCATTGATGTTACACTAGTAGAATTGACTTTATTTGTATTTTAGGTGTGGAAAATGTTAGTGGAGATATGTACGAAAAAATTCCAGAGGGAGATGCAATTTTAATGAAGGTTAATGATATTTTTATTCATTAATTGCATGCATTAATTACTTGAAATCATACCGAGAGTAAGCAATAACAAGTTTATAATATCTATCAAATTTGCAGTGGATGCTTCATAATTTCGATGATGAACATTGCATAAGGATACTAAGGAATTGTTACAAAGCTCTTCCAGAGGATGGCAAAGTACTTGTTATTAATTCAGCTTTGCCAGAAGTGCCTGAGAATACCGAGGCTTCAAGGGATTCCTTCATTTTAGATGCAATTTTTTTAATCCAAATTCCTCAAGGAAAGGAGCGAACCAAAAAAGAGTACACTGCATTGGCAATCGAAGCTGGATTTAAGGGTGTCAACTTTGAATGTAATGTTCGCAATTCATATGTCATGGAATTTTACAAATAGATTGCTTCGTTTCTATTCAGAATTTCTCAACTTTGAAGAGCCCGTAATTTTCGTTTGTGTTACTTTCTCTTTTGTTTGGTCTAAGAGCACCTCTTATGTAATCGCTCTTGTGTTTTTTTAATAATATAATCTCCTGGAGCCTCTCTTGGAGATTGACTTGAAATTAAAAATTAATAAATAAATTGCTTTCTTTATGTTGTACTTGGTTCAAATTTATCGTTTTGGTTTTGTGCTGTTCGATGATTTAAGAGTATTTGGCCTTATTTGTTTTTAGACTTTTTTTTTTTTTAATCTTTCGAAATCCCGCCTCCAAATCATCCCTTTCGGGTTTAAACGGAGCGGGTAAAATCCTCGATTATCTCAAGCTCTTATAAAAAATGCACTCTCTGTAATCGAACTCATGACCTTAATGTGAGATCTTGACCCATATATCCCTAAATTATGCCCCGGAGGATTATTTGTTTTTAGACAGTTGGACTGAATGATCTTATTTTAAGAGAGATGAGTGAATTTTGCTACACTATTGAGTTTAAATATGCGAAATTTTCATATATTATATATTATATATTGCGTATATTAACGATAAATAATTAATATTTTATTATATATAAATTTTTATTTAAAATTATCGGTCACAAATTATTTTTAAAAAAACTCATTGAATTCATATCTTGAATCCAAATCCAAGATCAATAGTCTATTTTAAAAAGAATAGTAGTATGTAATTTTCAACAATAGTCTTAAAGCTCTTTTAATTTGTCGGATGCCGTAACATGCATCTTAAAAAATTCCTGCAGACAACGATTTTATTATTATTAGAAAAGACAAAGGAGAAGATAAGATAGTAGTCTAAAGCTAAATTGATAGTGGGATTAATTAATAATATATAAACTAAAATAACCTTGTTAAAGTGTAAAAGAAGAGTCGAAAAGTAAGAACATAGAAATTTCAATGAATTGCTCTTATTTGTATGAGTAAATGATAGATAAATAAAGAGATGATGGTTAATATTAATCATAAAATATATGTAATATATTCTTAAAAATCAATTTTAACACATAGTATAGATAATTTATAATTAGTTTGGTCACTAATTTATGACTCTTTTGTTCGTTTATAATTGTTTTATTTATTTTCTGGTGATATCTAATAATAATGAAAGTCTAAACTAGTCTGTTTTAAGGGACACCATGGACCTAAATGCTTGAAGAATATTGTTGAAGAAGACATTGACTACTTCAATGGCCCTTCATCCCCAGTGGAGTCGCCAAACTGTAGGACACAGAAATGGACGACGCTGTTCCGGGCTCGCGGCCCGGTTGGGAGTACGGAGTAGCCCGCGGGGGACTAAACCGGAGAATAAAATGGAGTCGCCACCCGGTGTGAACCGGGAAAATGATTTAAGGCCGCACTCACCCCTCGCAAGGGAAGACCTCAAATCGTTGGGTTCGGAATGGTCTCTTACTTATGCCACTTGTAATGAACAGATTTGTGCAATAATTTAACTAAGTCTACACAACATACATGTCCAAGAATAACCTAAATCTAGTTCGTATTCATAAAAATAAATCATATGTCTAAGTCATCATGCTTTAAAAGTAAGTATTACAACGGCAAACATACAATATCACATAATAAGCATGTTGGATTATCAAACACGAAAAATAAATAACAACCTAAACGTAAACATAAATTAAATTCCTAATGCGAAAGAAAGTAACTAAATCATGCATAAAGAAACAATATACTACAACTAAATCATGCTCAAACACAATATTGGACGAAACGAAATAGGTGTGTCTCTCAAGTGGTACGTGGCATTGTATCCCGAGTGCAAACCGCAATACCGTCCATTCGGATTCGGCTACGGAATTTACGTCCGGGTTTCCATCCGATATACCACAAGAGAGAACACATATTTCGTTCACCCGGAAATCACATCATGCACCAATTCACAATACTCATGCGAAATAAAGTAATAAAATAACTAAAAATAAAGGATAATAAATAAAAGGGTGCCCTCAGGTCTAACCTTTTTAGTCGCTTTCCGGTAGTGCGTTTCACGGTGCCGGAAGGGTTATCGTTCCACTGTTTTTACTGGTCCACTGTTTCTGCAGTTCTCACTATTTTCACTGGTCCGATGTTTCTACTGTTTTGTCCGTTTTTACTCGCGATTTTCGCTCGCTGTTTTCGCTGTTTTTTTACTCGCGATTTCCGCTCGCTGTTTTCTCTGTTTTCACTGTAATTTTCAATCTATTTTGGGCCAGTCTCGGGATGATTTTTGGGCAGTTTTCTGTCTTGGTTTCAAGGGTTATTTGGGCTGGTTTTACGTATGCATGGGGGCTATTTTTGTGCGTGTTGGTGAGGGAAGTTTGGTCGGCGGTTGGGTGCAAGTCAGAGGGTTATTTGTTGCTGTTTTAGCGTGAATGCCTTGGTGACTTTGGGGTGTGTTGTTCAGTGAGTTGTGGCCGAGTGTGAGGGCTGGTGAGGTACGGTTTCAGGCAGTGAGCTGTGGCAGTCTAAGACTTATTTGTGCGGCGGTTTAAGGGCAGATTTTGTGAAGGCAAATGGGTATATTCGGTAGTGTTTTGGTGAAGGCTGTGTCGGTTTGTTGGCAGTGAGAAGAGAAGGGATGTAAGGGCTGTTAGGGCAAGGTTTGATGTTGTTATTATTCTAGGCGTGAAGGGGGCAATTAACGTGAAGGCTCAGTAAAAGTGGAGGCTGAAGGATGCGTTGAGTTGTGCAGGGGGGCAGATTCAGCGTGGCTTAGGGAGGTACGTGTTGATGGGTCTATGGGTTTATGATAATGAGTTTGTCATTTGCAAAGTGGCGTGGGCATGGCGTGGTTAACGTGAGGGATTTGAGTGTGAGGCAGGTGGTTAAGCGCTGAAGGTTAATGCGTGCAGGGTTATGAACATGGCTGAAGGCAATGGATCAAGGCTTAAGGCGTGGTGTTTTATGGGTTCTTTTGATCGTACCGAGTGTGAAGAGAGTGGCTGGTTCAGGGGCTTGCGTCAGTATTTTTGAGTGGAGGGCTGTTGTCTTTGTGCGTTCATTGTGTGAGTGGTGTGAGTGCAGTTGACGTGTATAAGGTTTGCTATTATGATGAGTTAAAGGGCTGTTAAATGGCGTGCATGGCTTAGAGTTGGGGGCTGTGAGTGGATTATGTTTAGGGTTTACTGGTCAGTGAATGGCGTGAATGAGGAGGGGTAGGCTGTGTCGTGAGTGGCCTGGAGCTGGTTGAGTGTGTTTGAGAGGTGCTGAAAGGTGATGTCGTGTGAGGCTAATGGCATGCGCTTAAGGGTTGATGGCTTGCGCTTGCTGCTGCCGAGAATATAGGGTTTATGGAGATGGATGGGCTGAGTCAATGAGGCTTACGTGAGGCAGTGAGGGGTTTGTGTGTGTATGGGGCAGTTTCGTGAGCTGAGCGTGAAGGTCTTGGGCGTTATGTGAGCTAGGGTTTTATACACGTGCCTGGTCCTTAGAGAGAGTTTAGGGACGTCTTTATTAGTGGCAATGGTGAGAATGTTGGCTTTGTTTATGGGTAGTAGCATGGGCGTGCAGAGTGGTTATGAATGGTGGTTAACATGAATAGGGTATGGGTGGTTATGGGTTGTGCATGAAGGGTTTGTGGATTTTGTGTTTGTTACGTGCAGTGGAGTGCATGGGTTCTATGTGCTTTTGTTGTTTAGTGTTTGGGAGGGAATTGTTTGGTGAGAGATAAATAGTCTATTATTCTTGTTATTCACGTGAGGGTAGGGATTGGCTTTGTTGTTTTATTTTGTGAATGGGGTGTATGGGCGTGAGGGGTGGTTTAGTGAGAGAGAGGCGAGGCCGAGAATAAATTTTAAAACTGAGACCGAACGAGTGAACCCGAAACTTAGCGAGCGAACCAAATCCAATAAAATGTCAATTCTTGACCCTTCCCTTCCGACATCCGTTTCCCGCGACTTCCGCAACTTAAAAGGTATTGCCTCCGTTCGAGGCTCATCATCGGGACTTACATGCAAAAATACAGTGCCTACAGTCGCCCCCACTTTGATGGGACTTGTGCAGTGTGTGACAATGACAATCCTATCAAATTTATGCAATGCATTTTTACTTACCTGGCTCGCCAGCTGCCACCTGACTTACCTGCTGCTTCGAGCTGAGTTGATGATGCAGTGGACCTCGATCCTGGGATGCATCCCAATAACTACAACCGACAACGGGGGCCTCGACCCTGGGACGTATCCCAATACCGCTGACAAAAGGTGGGCATCGACCCTCGAACTGATGATGTAGTGGGTACCTCGACCCTGGGCACCTCGACCCGGAACTACAACCGACAACGGGGGCACCTCGACCCTGGGCACCTCAACCCAACACCGCTGACAATAGGGACCTCGCCCTCGAAATGATGATGTAGTGGGCACCTCGACCCTGGGCACCTCAAGCCGGAACTACAACCGACAACGGAGGCACCTCGACCCTGGGCACCTCGACCCAACACCGCTGACAATACGGACCTCGCCCTCGAACTGATGATGTAGTGGGCACCTCGACCCTGGGCACCTCGACCCGGAACTACAACCGACAACGGGGGCACCTCGACCCTGGGCACCTCGACCCAACACTGCTGACAATAGAGACCTCGCCCTCGAACTGATGATGTAGTGGGCACCTCGACCCTGGGTACCTCGACACGGAACTACAACCGACAACGGGGGCACCTCGACCCTGGGCACCTCAACCCAACACCGCTGACAATAGGGACCTCGCCCTCGAACTGATGATGTACTGGGTCCTCGACCCTGAACTGGTACTGATGTGGGCCTCGCCCCCAGACTGACACTGATGTGGGCCTCGCCCCCAGACTGACACTGATGTGGGCCTCGCCCCAAACTGACACTGATGTGGGCCTCGCCCCAAACTGATACTGATATGGGCCTCACCCAAACTGATACTGATATGGGCCTCGCCCCAAACTGATACTGATATGGGTCTCGCCCCCAGACTGATACTGATATGGGCCTCGCCCCCAGATTGCCATACTCGGCAAGGATGCTACTGATGATGTAGGCCTCGCCCCCAGATTGCCATACCCGGCAAAGACTGATAGTGATGTGGGCCTCACCCCCAGATTGCCATACTCGGCAAGGATGCTACTGATGATGTGGGCCTCGCCCCTAGATTACCATGCCCAGCAAAGACTGATAGTGATGTGGGCCTCACCCCCAGATTGCCATACTCGGCAAGGATGCTACTGATGATGTGGGCCTCGCCCCTAGATTGCCATACTCAGCAAAGACTGATAGTGATGTGGGCCTCGCCCCCAGATTGCCATACTCGGCAAGGATGCTACTGATGATGTGGGCCTAACCCCTAGATTGCCATACTCAGCAAAGACTGATAGTGATGTGGGCCTCACCCCTAGATTGCCATACTCGGCAAAGACTGATTGTGATGTGGGCCTCACCCCCAGATTGCCATACCGGCAAAGACTGATAATGATGTGGGCCTCGCCCCCAGAGTGCTGTACCCGGCAAAGATTGATAATGATGCAAACGATTTATTTCAACATACTATATTGCTCTCCTCGAGACAATCTTAACAGCTAAACATATTTTCGTCCTCAACGAATGCTTTGTGTCAAAACCAGAGAACCTTCAAAGTACTTGATACACTCAACTCCAATCGTCTGAATATGTGATCTGAACTAGACTCCTAGTGTGTGTGTGTGCGCTAAGGCTCTTTCGCAGCTTATTCCTTAAGTGGGCCAACTCGATGTTTTTGCTTTGGAGAATCGAACCAGTGGGTCTAACCAACCTGGATGTCTTAATCACGTTTTGTGATTACTTCAGCGTACTCAACATGATATGGTCTTCGTCTTTTTTCTTTTGTCTCTTTCTTTTCATTTTGAATTTTCTTTTTTCTTTTCTTTTCTTTTCTTTTCTTTTCTGACACACCTACCCTTTAAGGTAGTATTTCTCCTCATGGTGGTCTTAATACTCGCCCATGGGTAGCTTCACGCTTATCGGTTATAGGTGGTCTATTTTTTTTCTTTTCTTTTTATTTCAGAGACTTTTTTCTTTATATCCAACCATATCATATATCATAGCATCAGTAAACCAGGGTGGACTTCCAGGTAAACGGTCATTCACTAATCTATCATCTCTTCAACTAGTCACCTTGCCAACCACTCAGGCTTCTACCGCTGAGATCCCGCAATCAAATGCTCGTGAGTCTAACTGAGATCAATCCATTCAGAATACCGGACGTGAGTCTAACATTTTTATTGTAATTGTTGATAGTGGTTTTCGGCCCTCAAGAAGTCAGAATCTCAAGGAAGGGTAAGATGGGCTCAATAGATGATCTGAAGTCTTTCCAAATGATGAGAAGCCAGACAGAGAGACCTGAGCCCGAGATGATCAGGCCCGAGGTGGTCAGGCCCGAGGTGGTCCATGACTTCCGACCCGGCCTTATGAGAAAGTATCAGATTCAACTATACTCGAGCCTCAGTGAATTCCGACTCGAGGTGTCCAATCAACCCAACCATAAGAGGTCATGTTCCGACCATAGGAGGTCATGTCCCGACCAGAGGTTATGACCCGACCCGACCTTATGAGAAAGTATCATATTCAACTGTACTCGAACCTCAGTGAAGTCCGACCCGAAGTGTTCAATCAACCCGACTAGAAGAGGTCATGTTCCGACCAGAATAGGTCATGTCCCGACCAGAGGTCATGACTCGACCCAACATGATGAGAAGATATCAGATTCAGAATAGACATCAGCAAAGGCCGACCCGACCTGGTCCATTACTGCCGACCCGAGGAGAAACGATGTTCAGAGAATTAATGTGATCAAGGACGTCGGGTACGACCCGACCATGTAGCTCGGTAAGGCAGGACGACTGCTGTTTCAAGCCATCCGACCTAGTAGGATAGGTCGGGGTGATACTGATGAGGACGAGATGCAGTGGTACGAACGTGGCTTTGGGGATTTGCACCCTCCATAAAGCTGTGATGTGACTAGAACAACTTGCAAGGTTATCTTCTGACACACGCCACCGCGTAAACATGTGGATTCAGGCTGGCATCATAAAGATAACATGTGGGGTCTTCCAAGAAAGGGTTGGAGCTTAATGAAGTGTTAAATAGCAGGTTTACTTTCGACAGTGGCATGCTCACGTGGCTGACATCACGAGAACGATGGAGCAGTGTTAAGTTCTTTAGTGTATAAAGGGGTTGAGAGAAATTTTGTAAGGGTTAGCAAATTTTATTTAAGCACTACGTGTAAGAAGAGAAAAAGTTAGTACGAGAGAGATGTTGGTCACATTTGTAACAATCATTTTACCTTGGTCGGTCAAACCCGACCACGTTATAAAAACTCTCTTTCTTTGTGTCCGTGGAAGTATCTTGGATCCATTCCACCTAACCACGTTAAATCCTCTGTTCTTATCCGTGTACTTTTCATTTTTCTGCTAAGTTTGCTTTTGGTTCCCAACAAATCAAACAAATTCACAGTTGGGGGAAGATTGTTCAGGGAACGAGTTTCCGGATTTGGCCCTGGAATGAAAATCAGTCGTCAACAGTTGGCGCCGTTTGTGGAGAATCGATACAAAAAGCGGTAGACATGTTGAAACGATGGCAGAAGAAGGGAACCACAGGTCTTCAGAGGCTTCAACGACGGAATGGATAGAGAAGATGGAGAAGACTATGAGAAAGGAGAGAGAATCCACTTAAGTCTTCATAAAGTCCATAATAGAGAAGTTGAAGGAGAAAATTGGGGAAAGAGGGGAGGGCGGACAGACTCCAGAGTCCTCCAAAAAAAGTCTGTGCTTTCCAGGGAGCGACCTAGAACGGTGTCCAGGAGAAGGACATGAAATTCCTAGATATGGATTCATCGAGCCCGAAATGAAAGACGTGGGAGAACTCGTGGTCAAGAGCATGCCAGCTCAGAGAACCAGATGAGGAGTTGGTTTCTGAAAGAGATGGGGAAATGAGAAGAAAGTATGAAAAATGGACCTAGGGCTGACCAAGGCATGAGGACAACGTCCCCTTTCACGAAGGAAATTTTGGTGATGAGATTCCCAAGGAGGTTCATTATGCCCTCCATGGACCTTTACAAGGGCCACACTCACCTAAAATCTCATGTTGAGAGGTTTTTCTTGTTGATGGAAATCCAATGGATGGTAGGAGTGTTAGGGATATGCCTTATACCCAACTTGTGGATGAGCTATATGTACATGTATTTGTAATATTTTCATTAATTAATAAAATGGAAATGTTTATTATACGTGTCTTACATAACTTATATGAATCATCAACCACTGTAATAAAGCCCTTGGAGTAATAAGATGATAGCTTCCACGCCTTATGAGAATCATTACTCTTAAACGTTCCTAGTCATAGTTTTGTGAATAATCTGGGCGTTCACAAAGCAGAGAGACTAGCATGATGATATGATCCGCCCTTAAGTGGGGTAGCCAATCTCATAGGCTACTAGCGGAGATCCGTCCGCTTGGTGTATCACATGGATGCATGATTTGCTCGTGTCCATCGAACTGACTGCCGAAAGTTTTCACATGGAGTGTTTATCCCATGTGTCTGTGAGAACTTTCATGTATCGATTGTATGATTAGTCTTTAGACTTGAAGTCTTTACAATCTTATGTGTGGATCAAATAACTTTGACATTCTCCTTCCCCGGTTCAAAAGATCCGGTCATAAGGGTATGATTGGGTCATTTGTTTAAACACATAAAGTTTGTAAAGATACAATAGAGAATCACCACTCTCTCAGATAATATTTTCTTATAAGAGTAGTATTCCAGTTCGCGGGTTGATATGTGTGATAAGTGCTTGAGACTGTGGCCGCAGCGGAAGAATCATGTGAGATTCTTGGGTTAGCACGATTCATGACACTATCAACATCATACCTTTGACCATATGGGTAGACAATTTCCGTACCCTAGGTCAATAGGTGGGGATACAGTGAGGCGAGAGACCGTATCATATGTAAATCGCATACAGAATGGGTATATATCTTTCCTTCTCATTTGAGGCATTGGCGTGTTGCTAGATGTCAACCTTGGTCATTAAAATCGAACGACCATCTGATCAGAGGATAATTTATGTTCGATTAAATTATCACGATTCATTTCATGTCCAACTTGAGAGGAACCCAAAAGGTCACACACAACAAAGTCGAAATCAATGATTAATAGTGCACAGTACAAATTTAACAGCATATATGATTGCTGTAGGAATTTTTCATAAATGGTTCAATATGTTTAATTATTGAACAAATCATTTATGAGGTTCCATAGTGGCTTAGAGATTGGTGAATGACGATATAGGCACTTTGGGAATTGGAATAAATAAATAAATAAAAAAACGTGAATAGTAAATTTTTTTATTTGTTTTGAATTCCAATTCGGCCCAAACTCTTATTAGGGTTTTATAATCTCATTAAACCACTAAATTAAGATTCAATGGCTAAGATTAAATTAGCTTTTATCCCACATCGGATTCTTAATTAATTTTGTTGTCTTTGGAGCACCTATATAAACCCAAGGAATTATTTACAAATTTTTGCACCAAACCTTTCATTTATTGGGTTTATAGAACAACTCTAAAGTTTAAGAGTAAGCCACTGATTTTGAGGATCCTTAAGTCTAATTGACTAGAGGAACCTCGAGTTAAAATTTTTGAGGTATCTGCATAGGCTAGCACCAAGGGCAAAATACATGTGCACTCAAGGCGTAGTCTTGCCGTTGAGTTTTGTCTTTGGTGTGTGCACCTTTGGAGGCCACACACTTGGGTGGCTCTTTGGAACGTGGAAGAGCTTGCTAAGTTCGAGAAAAGCTTGTAGATTGGAGGGAGGACTGGAGGAGTCTTCGGTTCAAATAAGTCTTTTTCTTTCTTTATTTTAATTAGAGTTCTTATGATAGTTAGCATGTTTAGGTTTATGTTCTTTGCATGTTTTATGAGTTTTTATGCTTAGAATATATAGTAACATGCCTAGGCTTATAGAATAATCAAAACAAATGGGTCTGGGGCAAAGGGATAGCGGCATCATAATTTGATTTATTAAATTTTCCGCTGCGCACTCGCGGCCGCTTCCCAACAGTGGTATCAGCGCGCCATTTTTGTTTTGATTAGTTCTCTCTCATTTGAAGTCGAAACTGGGTGTGTAAAATCTCGTTGGAAAGCTAACACCCTGAACTTAAATTTAGGCAAAAGTTTTGCATGATTTATTTAAGATTTGAATTGTGAAATTGCATTTAAAGTTCACGCATCTGTAAAAAAATGTGAATAGTAAATTTATTTGAATAAAATAAAATGAAATATCATAATTTAATATTAATCAAAGTTATTTAATGCCTAAAATAATTCCAACATATTAAGGTCAGAATAACTACAGGAAGATTCCTAACTTGGGTCTAGAGAATAATCGTTCTCATAAGAAATGCTACTCGAATAATCTAGGAAAGCTTGCTAACCTGTCTGCAGAACTTTGAGGACGTACTCGAGGATCAGATACTGGAGAGGTAGTGCCTCGTATACAATTATCCGGGACATACTATGTATACAAGACCGCATCACTCTACCCACTACAGTCACTGACTCCCTAGACCATGCTCTGATACCATCTTTGCAACATCCCCAATTCGGAAGATGTTACCAGCAATGGATAGACCGTACTAACCCCGTAAACCTTTTACTCTAATAACTACTATTCAATTTACTAATACTCTTTTCTTTAAATTAAATAATTAGATGGTATATATGGGACCGTGGCCCAAACTCACAACTTAACAGACAAACTTGACTCCAACAACTTTATACATAAAGACATGTGTTTCTACAATGAGTACACATAGCTCAGGTACTAGTACATGACCTTTATTTGACTCTGACTAACTCCAATTGGACTTTTACTCTTTGACTTGGACTGGTGGGCTCCAAACCCTAGTAATTGCAACAGTATCCATCCTCCCAAGCTCGTCCTCCGAGAATACCTGCAAAACAAGGAAACTTGGAGTGGGGGAGGTTAGATCGTTGTCCGATCTAAGTGAGTGGACGTAAAACTGAAAAACTTATATAAAAGATTTTCGGTTTTAAACCCAAAGTTCCATAAATATCTTTATATGTAAACTCTTTTCTGAAAATTTTATCTGAAATCTCTTTTATAAAACTTAATCTTTCTGAAAACTACTTTCTGAAAACTATCTTTAAAATCTGATATCTGAAAGTTCTTTTTCTGAAAATCTGATGTCTAAATACTCGTATGTATCTGAAAAACTTGACGTATGATGGCGTTATGTATCGCCGTCCCCCCATACGCCTATCTGGAGCCAGGAATGCAAAACCGTGACTTTGGGGCGTTACGTATCGTCGTCCCCCAAAACACGCCTCTCATGTCCCTGAAACTGGTGGTCTTGGGGCGTTACGTATCACTGTTCCCCCAGTCTTCTACATGTGTACATGTTCTCTGTCCGTCAATTCCATGTCTGTACAAGTTACATAATGAGGTAGGTTTTTACCTCATGCCTCGAAAAACATAAAAATCATGCTTTGAATCTCAAAACTGTACAAACCATTTTCTGAAAAATATTTCTTTTCTCGAACATAACTTTACATGAAATAACTGTAAATAAAATCTTCTAACGCCCTAAAGCGTAAAAATATAAGTCTGAAACAAAATAAAAGTCAGTTTAAAAGAAGAGTGTCCACTCACTGTTTGGAGTTCTGCTAGCCTTTTATCACTTCGCTGAAGAACTTGTGTTTCCTCCGATGATCTATCATCGAATAAACTAAATTAGAATTGATCTGAGAAACGCACTCGAAATTAGGCTAAGATTGCTCATTCAAGTAAGCGTTTCCACTTTGAAGGTATTTTCAAATATCATGATGTATTATGAACATATGAGTTGATACAGGACTTATAGGGTAGCCCATAACGTGTACGGGTGAAGCTGAGATGGTGAGAAATTGAATTGGCTAAAATTTTGACCTCACATTGTGATGCAGGTCATTGCGCGTCGTGACGCGCGTCGTCCAGAAGCAGGCCTGAACTTTTGCCGAGCACGTCGCGATGTACGATCCTTTTGCGTATTGACACAACTTGCACCAGAAACGTTGCTATGATAATCCCCAGATCGCGTCGCGACGCGGGCCTTTCTGCGTCGCGATGTAGGGCCAAATTCTGGGCTTAAAAATATTCCTTTACTCTTAATTTGTTCACTTCTTTCCCCCCATGCAATCCACATATGGATATAGCCTCAAAACCAATCAAAACACCACCAATTTTTCAAAATACAATCAACATCATTCCCAAAGCTAATTCATATATATTTTTAATCTTTATTTCTAACTTAACAAATTGGGGGATTCTCTACAATCACCATTCTTCTTAGCACAATCATCAATCATTCATCATCATTTTCAAGTAAATCAATTACTATACTCATCAAAGCTAAAAACTCAAAAGAAAACAATTTGGGTCAAATTGGTCTTACCTCTTCTTGCTTGATTTTGTCCATCCTCCAAGTCTTTCATGGTTGACCATGATCTTCCATGCTTCACCCTCTCTCATTTTCTCTTATTTCCTTCTCTTCTTCTCTTCTTCTTTTCTTATTCTTCTCATTCCTCTACTTTTTCCCTACTATTCTTTTCTAAACTTTGTGAAATGGTAAATATTAATCTCTTTTTATACTTGGACTTGTTTGAAATTGGTAAGGTAGAGGAAAGTTTGGAAATCGGTGGAAACTTTGAGATTTTCTAGAATGGCCCCCAAATACTATTCATCTGAATATTACTCTGCATTATCGACTCGTTTCTAGTCCTATTTTAGAAAAAATTTCAACGTGAAAGTCTTAGATCTCGGTCTCAGATTTCCAACGATATAAAATTCATAAAAATCGGAGTTCGTATGAAAATATTACGGCCCAAATATCATGGGCGGTCCGGAGTGGAACATCTTAACATCAATGTCGGATTCTCGAAGAATCCGTCAATAGTCATCTCATGAAATCATGTATTTCTAGACATGGTTTTCATTTGTGACACTCGTCTCACAGTGTAACAGTAGTCCAAATCCTCGGTCGTTACATTTGAATGATTCAAAAAGAAAGAAACAAAAATAAGTTGTTATGAAACACATAGAGATGCGTCTCAGGAGCAAAAACTCCTTACACTACCAACTCTAAAGAACAATTTCACTTGATCAGTCAAAAAATTATTGTTGGTTTTTGTGTGTGTTTTTTTAAAACTCAAAATAAAATCAACACAAAAATATTTTTTTTTTACACACAAAACAACAACAAAACAAAAACAACATATAAATAATTTTTTTTAAAACAACACAAAAGTAAATATAATTTTTTTACAAAATGGAAAACACAAAAATGAAAACTATCTAGTCAACTATCCTCTCCCCCAACCAAATTGAGACATTGTCCTCAATATCCGAATAAGAAGAAGTAGAGTTTAGAAGACATCATTTGCTTAGTGTGGAAAAGAAAATTGAATCAAGAACACTACTATTTAATCGAAAATAAATTACAGATTAAAATTCAAATCCACTCTATGCTTTTTGCCATGATCGTTATCTGACTAGTCTAACTTGGAAAGAGTTGGGTCGATTCTTGGTTCATAGGCTAACAGTTGATCGATTAATTCAATAGTTTTTACCGCAGTTAGAACAATATCTTTTTCCGGTTGTGAAATGAACCTGAGTCTTTTAGCATCCTCCAGAAATACTAAAATAAAATCAAAAAATGATCTACATTAAGTAGTCCAATGGGTTTTCGGTGAATGTCAAATTTGCCCATGATGCAACTATGAATATTTCTTCCAACGTGTCCAGCCCGCCTAGTAAAGCAATAAAAGCGTCAGTATGATTAATCATTTCAGTAAGTGTTTCGGACATACTTGAGATAATGTATTCTTCTCTATTTGATCATTTCAAAAAACTTGGGCCGGTCCGTATAATGGTCCGGGCCCTGTCAAAAATAATTAAATATTAAAAAATTAAAAAATTAATAGATTTTTGGTTTTTAGGTTGATGCATATGTCTTTAAGGAATTGATATTATATATTTTGATATATTTTAGTATAAAATTTTGATTATTACTAGTATTGTAAAATAAAAAAAAAATAAAAAAGGCCAAAAAAGACCGAGCCCAGGACAGACCGGCCCAGCTTGGCCCGACAGTTGGCCAGGCCAGGCTTTTCCCGGGCTCGGGTTTTTTTTTTTATTGGCCGAGCTCGGACCAGACTTCTCAAAATCCGGGCCCGACCCGACCCGACCCATTGTCACATTTAGTTGGGGATAAATGAAAAGCTTAGGAAGAGCTTTGAAATTTAGTGCATGTTTGGTATGGCTTCCAGTAGAGGTAAAATAATTTTTTTAATTCCAAAAGCTATTTTCAAATTTTTTTATGGTGTTTAGTTGCATTTTTGTAACATTCACATTACAGAGATGTTACCGGCAGGTGATGGATCCTCACCACCACCCTGAGCCTCTAACCATTTCTAAACTTTCTAGACCATGTTATTATAACAGACATTTATTAAATTAACTCATGAACGCATTTGTGCTATACGAACAACTTACTGACTTTAAATAAATACTTATTCTTCATTTAAATAACATCATATACCTTTATACTTGACTCACAAGAACATACATGCATTCTATTTGAATGCGGACAACAATCTTAGCATGACAGACCCATACTCCAGTGACTGCAGTAACTCGAATCCTCGATCTCAGGCTCATGTTCGGCTATGGCTCACTAGATAAAGCTACCTACAAAACAAACTGTGGAGTTAGGGGGGTCAAATCGTTTGAACGACCTGGTGAGTGGATACTAAAAATAACAAACCACAAAAAAATTCTAAAACATGTCCATAAAATCATTTTTCATGCATGTGTCGTCAAAAACATATCAAGCGCTCAACGCCCAAGTCGCACGCATAGACTAAGCGAGGAACGAACGATCCCTTTGTCGACAAGGTAGCGAGTCAATCCATTTCTGATGGATGAGACCCTAACGAGCACCCCGGCGGAAACATATGATGAGTTATAAAAACATATAAAAAATGCAACGAGCGTCGGGGCATAAACATAATATCAATCGATCATCTCAGCGGAAACATATCATGAAAACATAAAACTAATGCTGAGACAGAAACATATAAAATATCATCCATATTCTTCATCAATTTAAAACCTTAAAACTTGAAAAGAAATTTAAAACATAAGTCAAGAAATTATAAAACAACGCATCCACTCACAGAGATTAATGACTGTTAAGAAACTCGTTATGGAATTGTTGACGTTGTGAGCTCCTATCTGTAACATATAATAAGTCGAAATCATTAGATTAGGCATGACAAAAATAATTCTTAAATATTAATTAGGCTACGTAATGCAAGAGGTCCTAAATTCTCTAAAAATTCAAGGTACTCAGGTTATCTAAGAATTTTACGAACTTAGATTCGAAGTTACGAAAGTGCGGTAGCGGAATTTCAATTTTCTACCTAATCATTAAAATCTTCTCCTCAATGGCTAAATTCGAAAATCTACTACAATTAATTGAGATAAATTCAAGAGCTGAAATTTTAATGAAATGGACTTTTATGTTTCTAGTTTATTTTGTTTCTTACGGATCTCATTTTCGATTACGAAAACTCAAGTTCTAAACCAAGATTCAAAGGCTGTTCAGAAAATAATTGGGTGTAGTTGCAGCAGTTAACCCAATTTCAAAAATTTAATTTGGCCTCATCTTAATTCCAAAAATTCTGATTTTTGAATATGTTATTCCCTCATGTATCTAATTTATTCATAATTTTACAGATCTTAATTTTGACTTAAAAGCATATCTTCGTAGGCTAATCAGACAAGACAAACTAAAACATTTGCAAAGCAGCCATGTTTGAGAATTAGCCACAATTACATCTTTCATCAGAAAATTCTGGGTTTTGGATATGTTAAACCTTAATGTGTCTATTTTATTTATAAATTTAAGGTTCATCAAACGATGTTCAAAAACTTATTTAATAGCCGAAATGTTATGACCTGTTCATATTGCACTGGAGACTAGAACTTACTGTCGAGTCCTTTTATTCACTGCCCCATTTCACCATTTAATTCAGACATTACTAGTATGCATTATAACACTACAATTACGCATTATATTATCATGCATAAAGCACAAGTAAAATTCATCCCTTTTTTCTGCAGAAATCAACTCTCTAAATAAGCTACCATCTCATCCATCTTAATATTTTTAACATCATTCAACACCTTATTCATAACTCAAACACACCCATCATCAACCCACCACTTCAATTGATGCCTAAGATTTTCTAAATCATGCTCAACATCACACATTTATCTTTCTAGATTAATAAACATCTCATAATCACTCAATACACACCAATAACATAAATAATCAATCAACAACAAAACCCAAAATTATAAGTTATTGAGTGAGTTTTTCTTACCTTAATCAACTTGATTCTTAGCTTAAATTACTTCCTAAGCTTGGATTCACACTCTTTGAGGCTTGATTCCCGATACTTTCTCTTTAAATTTGGCTAAGTTGGTAAAATTTCATAACCTTTCTCTTCCTCAATACTCGACCATGGTAGGAAGCAAGCTCAATAGTACTTTTTTTTCCTTTCGGTAATAAAAGGAAAATGAAGCTTTTCCCCTTGTCTAAACCCAAAGCCACTCAACTCTAAAAATTTTCCTCCCTCAACCAACCATAATATCTACTTTTTATATCCAAGATCACCCCTTAGAAAAATTAAAATACTAAGAACCCTGGATTCCTTAGACATTCGGCCAGGTAATGTTGTGATAAAACACACAGCAATAGAGATAAATAGAGAGAAAACTCTTCTTTATTTCTCACTAAATAAAAAATTACAAAGCTTGCACTCCAAACTTTACAAAAAACTCTCACACACTTTACTCTCTATTGTTCTCACATTTGGGATGATTATAACATTGGTTTAGGGCTCCTTTTATAGTTTCCAAAATGTGTGCTACAGTGCACACGTTTTGGCAACACGTTTTGCCAGCCCAACTTTGCCACTCATTTGCCAGCTTGCTGTTTCACAAGTTTTGCAAGTAAAGAAGAAGATGTCTTACATCTTGCATGCTGGCTTCCTCATGCAAATGCATGCATGAAAAGCTAGCTCCAATAAATCTTCCCATCGGTGAAGATTTGCCCTGAAATCTGAGTCGATCATAAATCATCCAAATCAGATCCTCAAAAGGATCTACCCCTGGCTGCATCTGTATGACTGCTTACGTACCCTGAATTGGGATCAAGCCAATCATAGTTCTCTGTCTCTCCCACTCTGACTATGTGGAGAGTTTTGTCATCCCGTCTATGGAACGACAGATTTCAAGCTTCTTCTTCGGTAAAACCTTGGTGAACATATCGACACCATTGTCGTCGGTGTGAATTTTCCTGAGTTCTAACAACTTTGAGCTCAGGACGTCCCGTATCCAGTGATACCTCACATCGATATATTTTGACCTCAAGTGAAATGTAGAATTTTTACCAAGGTAGTAGCACTCTAGCTATCGCAGTACAATGTGTACTTCTCCTGCTTGAAACCCAATTCCTGGACGAATGTCTTCATCCACAGTAATTCCTTGCAAGCTTCAGTAACTGCAATGAATTTTGCCTCTGTTGTAGAAAGTTCAACGCATCTCTGCAACCTTGACTGTCATGACACAGCTCCCCCTGAGAGAGTAATCAGATATCTCTAAGTAGACTTTCGGGTATCCATATCTCCTGCCATATCTGAATCGGTGTAGCCCATCAACACCGGTTCGCTGCTTCCAAAATATAATCTCATTTTGGATGTGCCTCGTAGATACCGCATTATCCATTTGACAGCATTCTAGTGTTCTCTTCCTGGGTTTGACATAAACCGGCTAACCAATCCAACTGCGTGTGCTAAGTCTGGCTTTGTGCACACCATGGCATACATAAGACTTCCCACTACTGAGGTGTATAGAACCTGTTTCATTTCCTCATTCTTTGTCTCAGTAGAGGGACTCTGTCTCGTACTCAATATAAAGTGGGTAACAAGATAGTGCTAATTGTTGGGTCTCTAAGATCAATCCCAAGATCTAATAAGCATGTAATAGGTGTGAATACTCAAAGGAATATAGTGGAAATATATCACATTGAACGGTTGGATGGATGTGTAGACAATAAAACTTTTGTCTCCTTTGAAGTTGCTCCAAGCTCCTCTTGAGTGTATGTTGAAGCTCCAAGCTTGAAGAATGAGATTCCAAACTCTTGGGAAAGGTTTCCCTATCACCTTTGTATGATACTTTAAGTGCTAGCTTTGGAAGAAAATGCAACAAAATCTTCCTATTCTCCTTTGTGACTCTCGGCAAAATGAAAGCAACATGGAGGGAGAGAGGCTCGGCTTTCGAGAAGAAAAGAGAGTGAAAATTTGCTAAGTGAAAAATGATTTTTTCAAAAATCAATGACATATACCAAACCTTAGTTAGTAAAATGTCTTTCACTTTTCAAGATTGTGTAAGAAACAAGTTACCATCAAATCTACACTAACTTCCATCACCATAAAGGTAAATGATTGACCAGTGATGTGACTTGATGTGACTTGTGGGCCCCACTTTAATTCAAAATTCGAGTGGGCCCGCAAACACATTCTGGGCTCGGGTTCGTTAATTCTGAATTAACGAATTTTTCGTTGCGACTTAATTAAATCAAATTTAATTAAATAATAATGTCTCGTAAAATTATTATTAAAGTCGCTCGTGAATTAATTCTAAATTAATTCGTTCTTCTGAATTAAAATCTAATTTTAATTCCGTTATGAAATATAATTTAATTTAATATATCGAATATATTATTTAATCGATTAATTCCAAATTAATTGTTCTCTCTCTTTTATCGAATTTTATCCCAGATAAATTCTCACCGTAATTAATCTTAGATTAATTTTCTCTCTCTTCTAATTAATCCCAGATTAATTATGTTCGAGTCATACGTCATTGGTGAATCTTTGGGAAACGACCCATGAGATCCCTGGATATGTTGGCAGTAAATCCGGTCGTCGGACTATCCAAACATGTGTGTACACCGTACCACATTTTTACCGATTTACAAGATATGGTTGGCTTCTAGCAAAGCACCGTGCCTACCCAATTCTCCAGAAATATTCTTTAAGGAATATATAATCTATAACAACAGCGTAGTATACGTAGTATTGCGTATTGTGATCCAGTATCATATGTCACATGCAAAGCCTGGGGCTGGAATAGTGTTTGCCCCGTACGAAGCATATATCAGATCACAAGCAACTAGTCTCTATAATCGGATAATCATGACCTTGTCATATTATCCCGATAGTTGCAACATAATAGAGAACCGGTTCTGTATCCCTGCGTGATCATCATCTCCATAAGACTGAAGTGATACTTCCGTCTTGACATCACACCCAATACACTACGATTCTCAATAAACCCTGAAGAGGCGTACACAGAACATGTTAAAGTCCCGGACGACCAAAACCAAAGCGTATTGATTGTCGCAAGTACTAGCGATGCAAGTCTCAGGTTAAGACCAAATACACCTAGCCTGAAGCGGATTCCCATAGACACATATTCATACTGCCAACGGGATTCCAAGGGGTATATCCAGAGCGAAGCTGTTTCCGTACCATCAGCAAACACAACCTCCTATCACAATTGCATAAGCATCCAATACTTAAATATATGAGAACTATGATGTTACGCTTCCATAACACACACAAGTGCAATACTAGTCTATTCCGCATTATCGATGTCCAGTCTCGATAATACTACGACTAGGGATATTTAATGATTAAACCTTTGTGGATTGATATTGTCTCATATCTTATAATCTGGAACTAATCATAAGGACTTTTATCATTTATATATACAAGTAATCTAATTACAAAATGATAAAATAGCAATTTCCATTGTCACATAGTTAATTTGTACAAAAATCACAATATCTTTTACAAATAGTGACTCTTTGGGTCATAATTGTCCAACAATCTCCCACTTGGCCTATAGCCAGTCACTCAAGTATCTAACACATGAACTATGGACATGTCGCTCAAACTTTTGCTAAGGAATAACTTTCGTCAGCGGATCTGCAATGTTGTCCATCTGATGTGACCTTCTCAATCTTCACATCGCCACAATGTATGATCTCGCGAATCAGATGGAAACGTCGAAGTACATGCTTGGATCATTGATGAGACCGCAGTTCCTTAGCTTGCGCTATAACCCCGTTATTGTCATAATACAATGGAACAGACTCAACTGCTAACGGAACTACTCCTAATCCAATTAGGAATTTACGGATCCAAACTGCTTCTTTTGTTGCTTCAGCTGCAGCAATATATTCCGCTTCTGTTGTTGAATCGGCAACAGTCTCTTGCTTGGAAGATTTCCAACTTACTGCTCTGTTGTTCAAACAAAATATGTACCCAGATTGCGACTTACAGTCGTCTTTATCGGTTTGGAAACTTGCATCGGTAAACCCAGTTACCTCAAGATCTTCATCTCTATAGATTAAGAATGCATCCTTAGTTCATCTAAGATACTTAAGGATGTTCTTAACCGCAACCCAGTGACCATCACTTGGATCGGCCTGATAGCGACTACACATGCTCAAAGCATATGAGACATCAGGTCGCTTACATATCATGGCATACATGATCGATCCGACTGCTAAAGCAAACGTGATCCGACTCATGTTGTCTCTCTCATCTTGAGTTTTAGGACACATGTCCTTAGATAGAGTGACATCATGTGACACTGGCAACAGTTCCCTCTTAGACTGTTCCATGTGAATCTCCTCAACACTTTGTCAATATATGTTTGGGAGAGTCCAAGCAGCTTTCTAGATCTATCCTGGTAGATCTTTATTCCCATTATAAAGGCTACTTCTCCCAGATCTTTCATGGAGATTTTAATGAAAGCCAAGCTTTCACCGATTGTAACATGGGAGTGTCATTGCCATAAGCAATACATCATCAATGTAAAGGACAATAAATGCCAGTGCGCTCCCACTAACCTTCTTATATACACAAGGATCATCCTCATTTTGAACGAAATCATATTCTTTTATGATCTCATCAAAACGTTGGATGCTGGCTTCAATCCATAAATGGATCGATTTAACTTGCAAACCTTGTTTTTATGTTTTGGTACGACAAAACCGTTAGGTTGTTGCATATAAACATCCTCCAAAAGGTTTCCGTTAAGGAAAGCGGTTTTGACGTTCATTTGCCATATCTCGTAATTGAAATATGCAGTAATAAAAAGTTTCGTCGTGATCAACACTATGTTGTTGACGATACCCTTTCGCTACAAGCCTAGCTTTGTACGTTCGTATGTTGCCATCCATGTCGGTCTTCTTCTTGAAGACCCATTTGCAACCAATAGGCTTTATGCCGTCTGGTGCATCAACCAGTGTCCAAACTTGGTTGGTGTACATGGAATCCATTTCGGACTTCATGGCATCTTGCCATAAATCGGAGTCGATACCTTGTATCGCTTCCTCATACGTAGCCGGTTCGTCTTCCTCAATAAGATTAATATCCACATGAGGTGAGATCAGAAACCCATACCTCTCAGGTTGTTTTCTGACTCTCTCTGATCTACGTGGTTCTTGTGTATTCGAAGATTATGGTACAGTCTCATCCCTGATGAACTGTTAATGTTCCGTTAAGGATTCTGTGCCAAGAACAGTATCACTCCGACTTTCATCCCCACTAACCACTGCATTTAGGAATTCCTTCTTAAGGAAAATCACATGTAGAGCAACAAATATTTTGTTCTCTTGTGGGTTGTAGAAGTAATATCCTTTGGTTTCCCTATGATAACCTACAAATAGGCATTTATCCGATTTGGGTTCAAGTTTGGTACCTTCCAAATGTTTAACGTATGCCCAGCATCCCCAAATATTCAGGAATGAGAAACCCCGTTTCTTTCCTGTCCATATCTCATACGGAGTCCGTTGAACAGACTTTGACGGAACCTTATTCAAAATAAGTATTGCATTGTTCAATGCATATCCCCATAAGGAAATATGTAGCTTTGTCCGACTCATCATCAACCTTACCATGTCTAACAAAGTTCGGTTTCTCCGTTCGGACACACCGTTTAATTACGGTGTTCCGGAGGAGTCCACTGTGAAAGAATACCATACTCTTTCAAGTAATCAAGAAACTCATTGCTTAAGTATTTCCATCATGGTCCAACCGTAATGTTTTAATACTTTTGCCGGTCTATTTTTCTACTTCGTGTCGAAATTCTTTGAATTTCTCAAAGGTTTCCGACTTGTGTCTCATAAGATACACATAACCATAACGCGATGCATCATCCATAAAGGTTACGAAGTATTCATATCCACCTCTATCCTGGCTAGACATGGGCCCACATACGTCACGATGAATGAAGGCTAACAGTTCGGTGGCACGTGCACATTACCGCTAAAAGGTGTTTTAGGCATTTTGCCTAATAAACAAGATTCGCAGACGTCATATGAATTTGGATTAAATCCATCCAAGTACCCATTCTTCGAAAGTGTGGATATGTGAGTCTTGTTAATGTGTCCCAGACGATAATGCCACATATAAGTTTCATCTTTGTTACTTAGTTTAAGCCTTTTGTTTGTTACATTATATGTTTGAGATTGATTTATATTCAAAATATAAAGACCATTATTCACATCAGCACTGCATATCTCCATATCATTTTTATACATAAAACACCCAGTGTTTCTAAAAACAAAAGTATAGCCACATTGGGCCAATAAAGATACATATATAATATTCCTAGTCAAACTAGGTACATAATAACAATCTGAAAGATTTAGTACATGCCCCGAGAGCAGTTCCAAATATAAGTTCCTACAGCCAAAACAGCGACCATGGTCCCGTTTCCAACTCGTAGATCAATCTCCATGAGGCCAATCTCCTGCTAATCCGCAGATCCTGCACATCAGTACATATATGAGTACCACAACCAGAATCAAAAATCCAATTTTTAAAACTAGAAGTAGACATGTTTATTTCTATAACAACATACCTGAAGCCGGTGCCTTGCCCGCTTTGATTTCCTTCATGTGCGCCTTGTACTCACGGCAGTCACGCTTCCAGTGACCCCGTTTGCCACACTACAGGCATTCATCTTGGGATTTGTCATTTACTTTCCCAGACTTTGACGATTTGGCCTTGCCCTTCTTATTCTTCTTCTTCTTTATACCTCCAGTAGCCTTTGGCCAAGCCTTGGCAGACTGAGATGTTGAAGCGAAGTGCGCCTCGCGTTTTTTTCCCTTCATTGGCTCTTTTTCTGCTTCACGCAGCATTGCCATCAGCTCTCCAAGAGTATGGTTTTGGTTCATCATATTGTAGTTCATGATGAAACCGCTCCAGCTGTCAGGAAGAGACTGCAAGATCAAATCTATAGAAGTCTCAGCCTCAAAGGTTATGCCTAGCTGACCCAGTTGTTCAATGTCAGCAATCATCTGTGACACATGGTGCTCAACAGATATACCCTCTGACATTCGAGAGCGAAAGAGCTTTTTCTGCAATTCATACATTTGCGATATAAGGATAGATCGATGAAGGTCCTTCAATTTTGCCATCATAGTATAGGGATCCAATCCCTTGTTTTGGCGATGAAATTGAGGGGTCATCGCAGCGAGCATGACGGATTGAGCAGTTGAGTTTCATCTCTATGAGTCTTCCAAAGCTCAAGCTCAAACGGCTGCTCATTTCCGGGATTAGGCCTGAGAGGTCTCTCTATCGTATAGAGCATCCTCTCATCCCCCAGGACAATCCTGAGATTCATATCCCAATCAGGAAAGTTCGCGCCATTAAAGACATTTTCGCCTATGATAATGTCTCTAACCCCGATCTTTCCAGTCATCTTAATTGCAATAGTCAAACTATTCAATTAACGATATTTGGGTACACCAACTTTACAAGAAAAATAATAAAATATTAGTCCAACTAATAATATATAATTGACGAAATAATTTGTGGCAAGTATTTGAACGAAATTACAAATTCAATACTAGCCTCCCACTATTTTTCGGCGAGCCTCTAACCCTCTGTTGAGTACTCGGGAAACCTAGTTTCCTAGTGGGCTAGGATCCCGTTAAATAACACACAACCTTGACTTTGGCCAACAAGCTGTATGATATTTAACTAGGTAGATCTCTAAGATCAATTGGATCTCATCCAATTCCTAGATCCGGTAGGTGGACCTCCAAGTCCGAAACATATATACAATATATCCAATATATTTTCCTAACCTTTTTCCTCTGAATCAACTAAGCCTTGGCTTTGGCACAACAAGCTTAATGATTCCAGTTAAGCGGGACCCATTGACTTTGGAAAGCTTCGTAATCGATGTCGATGAACAAGGAGTGATCTTGACTTTGGCCAACAAATCACAACTTGGCCAAGACATGCGATATGGAACAAAGCCTTCATGATTCAAACACATCCGATTGAACAAAGGTCTTGACTTTGGCCAACAAACCAATGCCAATCTTGGATCTTGAGAATGAATCACTCAATGGAAGGAAAACGCTTAATATTTATTGAGGGTTTTTTCACGTAATTGGCAACCAACCAAGGAAAACGCTTAATATGGATATCTCACAAATTTTTCCTAGAACAAATCACTCTTTTTCCTCTCCCCGGCTAGCACAATTCTAACTTCTACCTAATTACATAATACAATAAAGAAACCTCATTACGTTGAGGGGAATTGGTGAGAAGAGAATTACAAAGAATCGAGAGATAAAGGCTGGACACGCAGGTCCAATTTAATAAATTCTAAATTTATTACAACAATTCCAAAATTACCCACACACTCTAATATCCATCCGATATACATTATTCATACAATACATCAATGTATTCACACAAAGCATGTTATTCAATCAATCTAATCCAATTAATTAATCTTTGAATTAAGTGATCATCCAATGTTCAAACAACGATTTGATTTGCGCGAGTCCAACTCGTTTGAGAATAAGTACTCAAAGTACGAATTCTTGAATTATATCGAACTACAATTTTAAATCCAATTTAATTTGTATTCAATACTAATTCTATATTTAATTCTAAATTAAATAATTACACTTTTAATGTGCCTTTACGACTTAAATTCTAAATCTAATCTTAATGGGTCTCAAAGCCCAATTAACATCCAATGTCAATTAATTAAAGTCCAATGGGCTTTCAATTAATTTCTTAAGGCATGGACTTGGCAACCAAAGCCCAATAAGGAATCACCATTTGCCACAAAATTAATTTTGACCCATTAGGCCAATTAAAATTTTAAAAGGCCCATTTATTATATTTGGACTTAATGGAATGGTTTTAGGCCCAATTTGGATCCAATCCAATTGTCCTAAACCAACTTGGCCCAACCAAGTCCATTAGGCCCAAATACAATAATTTTAGCCAATTCCAAATTAAGCCTAATTAATTAAATTCTAATATTCTAAATATCACACTTTATTTAATTCAAGTGTATAGCCATAATTAATTATTCAAATTAACATTTCCAAAATACCAATTTACATAATTAATCATGCTTTATTATTAATCAACTCATGTCCAACACAATTGAAGCAAAATCAATTCCAACATGCTTCCAAGGCTCACAGTAATTTAGGGATTTTTATATCAATTTTGATTTCAATCCAATTAAATCACAAACTAATATACCCAAGCATTTTAAACACATCCAATGGTTTAAAAAACAAAAAATCACCATGACCTAGGGTACTAATGCATTCGGCCAAGCCTAGTAATTTGGGGAAAATTAATCCAATTAATTTTTTATAAAATTGATCATGCATAACTCTAAGTTATCATTATCTAAGCATACTCAAACAAACAATTTGATTAAATCATTGTAGGCATTGCATTTTTGCATGTGAAACCCGATGATGAGTCTCAGTTGGAGGCACTACCTTTTTAGTTAAGGAAGTTGGGGGAAACGGTTGTCGGAAGGGAATCGGCATTTCATTAAATTTTATCCGCATGTTTAGCTCCAAGCTCGCTCGTTGGACCTCCGTTTTAAAGCATCTTTGGCCTAAAAATACCAGAACCATTTAACCTTGGCCCAAACCCACCCACCAAACCAACACAACACCTAGCCCACCACACTTGGCCCACACACCCAAGGCCCTAAAAATACAACACAAATTAAATCAAATTTATTAAATAAAATATTAACTAAATAAAATATTAATTAATTGATATACCAAATTAAATAAAACATAAAATATAATTATACCAAATTAAATAAAACATAAAATATAATTATACCTAACTTAACAAATTGCATGCCTAATTAAAATCAATCATAACAAATTAAATACATTGTATTCCTAATCTAAACCAATCAAATATTCAACCTTCCTAATCCACCAAATTGTTTCCCCCATCAATCCATTGATTTCCTTATCCAACACCAAATCAAATCCTCTCTTTAATGCCAAAATCCCTTCCTTGTGAGACAATGAGAAACCCTTCCCTTTGTCTATAAAAATAACACAACTCCCACCCCTTGGAACCCCTAGCCATTCACGCATAACCCAAGACCCTAGCTCTCATTCAAGAAAAACACACGGCAACTCTCAAAATAATCAAACCTGCACCCTCCACTTACTGCCTCACAATTGACCGCCACTTCAACAGCCCACCCTTAACAAACAAAGACAAACACTTCACGTAACCCTCAGCTAAGCCAATAAACACACGTTATAGCGCCCTCCACTCACGTAAGCTTCCTCGCCACGGTCACGTTCATCAAACGCCCATCACACTGCAAAACCCCACTCACGCACCTGGCCACCTGCCCACTCATCCCTCACGTTACAGTCCCTCCAACACGCACAAATAACACCCTCACAGCAACCCTCATTCTTGCTAAAACCGCAACCAATATAGCCCAGTTCACGCAAATCACCACCATAAATGCCCATATTAACCACACACTGCCACGGCATTACCCACTCACATAAACTGCCCAGCCAAACTCACGTAACAGTCCCTCCATAAACTGCTTCCCTTTACCGAAAACTGTCCAGAATTTTGCCCCTGCACAGCCCGTGAAACTGTCCCAAAAACTGCCCGAACTGCACCCAGAACTGTCCCGAAACTGTCCAAAACACACCTCAAAAAGCCTCCAAAACAGTGACCCAAAACAGTCCTTAAACAGTCCAAAAATCAGCCAGTAAACCGAGACAAAAACAGCCCATAACAGTCACCGAAACTGTCCCGAAACAGTCCGCATCTTAGCCCTAAAAGCCGCAAAACAGCAAGCCTAATTCGTGACCAGAACATCAGCAAAACGGAGTGAAAACAACGACCAAAAAAGCAAAACAGCGAGCTAAGACGTTAATCCAGTGAACCGGAAGAGTTGCGGAGTGATAGCCCTTCCGACGGCCGTGAAACGCGAGTCCGAAAGTCGACATAAAAGGTAAGACCTGAGGGTATTTTTCACACACTCGTTTTCAGTTTTTTTTTATTATTATTGAGTATTATTCGCATGATTATTATGTTAAAATGCAGTGTTGTGGCCCTTGAGTAGATAAATATGCATGTATTACGAAATATTGTATGTTGTGGCCTTGGAATAAGATGAAAGATGTGTCAACTCTCGCGGTATATCGGATGAAAACCCGGACATAAATTTCATAGCCGATTCCGAATGGACGGTAGTATGATCTGTACTCGGGATACAACTCCACGTATCGCTTGAGTAAACGGCACATTCTTTTGTTTTATGTTGCTTTAATTTATTTATTATTCGTCATTTAAATTCCAAATGTTACTTGTTTATGTAATGATGCGATCGAGCGCATGGGCTTAGTAAGATATGTATCCTACTTGGAGGGGTTAAAACCCTTTGCCATGATGCTTTGCCGCGCCGATTGATGTGTGTTCGGTTGAATGTAAGATATGTTCAATCGTGCATACTAAGTTTGATATTATTGTCTTTATTCTTTGTATGCATGATGCGATCGAGCGCATGGGCTTAGTAAGTCGGATTAAAGGTCCCTTATTCTGAGGGGTTAAAATCCTTTAGCACGATGTTTTGCCGCGCCGGTCGATGTATATTCGGTTGAATGTAAGATGTGTTCAATCAGGTATATGAAGTTCCATATAGTTATCTCTTTATCTTTGTACGCATTGTAATGAAAAACGCATGGGCTTATTGTGTTGGACTAAAAAGGTTCTTCATTTGGGGGAAGAAAAGCCTAAAAGGCTACCTTTACCACGATATTTGCCGCGTCTTTCATCTATTTATTACATCTTATATCCTTGTCTTGGCTTGATTTATTATCATTTGTGTATCCATGTCATGATAGCATTTGGGGTATTTCTCGTGGTATATAGGATGGAAACCCGGACATAAATTTCATAGCCGATTCCGAATAGACGGTAGTATGATCTGTACTCGGGATACAATTCCACGTACCACTTGGAAAAATGCCCACGTGTGTGTTTGTGTCATTATTAGTTATCTTCCTTTGCACCACATCACGACATGTTTATTTTAGCATATAGTTGTTTCTTTTTACCTTATGCATTTGTATTACCTATTAGTGATCTATTTATATTATGCGCTTGAATGTCTTTCCTTAATATGCATGCTTGTATGAATGCTATTTGTTTGCGCCTCTATGTCTACGATTATGAAACTGTATGTCTTCCGTATGTCGATTTATCTTTATGCATGAATTCGGACATAGATTATATACAATAGGGTTGTATGTAAACATGAAAATGTGTTATATGTAAATTTAGATATGAGCTTTGTAACTATGCATGCAAACTTAGGAATGACTTATCCTTGGAAATATGTTGCTTGGGCTTGGTTAGATTATTGCATAAATCATTTTATTACAAGTGGCATAAGTAAGAGACCATTTCGAACCAAAGGGTTTTAAGGTCTTCCCTTGCGAGGGGTGAGTGCGGCCTTAAATCTTTGTCCCGGTTCACACCGGGTGGCGACTCCATTATTCTCCGGTTTAGTCCCCCGCGGGCTACTCCATACTCCCAACCGGTCCGCGAGCCCGGGACAGCATGCGTTGCCCAGTTTCTGTGTTCCTACAGTCTGGCGACTCCACTGGGGATAGAGAATCAGCCCCGAAATAATGTCTTGTAATATTATAATTTGTGCTTTAATTAACTGTGTCTACTATGAGTTAAAAGGGGTTTAATCAAAGGCATATTGTTTAGGCTGGGTAATGGTTTGGTGTCTTCCTTCACTCACTACCTTTCTAGAAGGAAAAGCTGTGAAGGCACCTAGATAATCATCTACTTGTAGCCTATTGTGACAGACTAATCTGGAGGACTTGTTGCTTATTCTTGTCACCAAGCGATAATAGCCTAAGAGGCTTGGGTACTTAAGAGAGCCTCGCTCCACCCTCCCTCTAGGGAATCTGCAACAAGAAATTCATTCGACAGTTATTCACACACCATAACTCGTTGGCACGTACCTTAGTGTACAAAAAAGGGTGCGCTCACTTGGTCGCTCGAACCCTTGATTGGGGAGACCTAGTTGTGTGCCATCCTTCGCCGGTGAGAGTCTTTGTCTACACTCTTGCAAACCCACCCATAGACCGGGGTTGTACGGTTAAAGTAACAATTATTTCCTTGAGTATGTGCTTGTGGACCATCCTCATTTGGATGAGGATGGACTATTGTCAGAAATGCGAACTTGCTGGGCCATTTAAACTGGGGGAGTTCGTACCTTATGACCATTAGGCCCAAAGCTTCTGAAATGTTGATGGGCCATTCTGTAGAAATCATTTTTTATGTTTGCATTATCTTTCTTTTATGCTTGTGTTTGGGAACTTGTCATTTGGATCCATTTGGACCATTTGTCATGGGATGTGGGCTTGTTGGGCCATTTAAACTGGGACAAGAACGTATCTTATGACGATTGGGCCAAAGGCTTCTAAATATTGATGGGCCATTTTGTGCTTATGTTTAGGAACATTATCATTTGGATACGGTTGGACTTCTTGCCATGAGATGTGAACTTGTTGGGCCATTTAAACTGGGACGAGTTCACTCCTATGACAGTTAGCCCAAAAGCTTCAAAAATGATGATGGGCCAATTTGTATGAAAATTTTAATAAATTGATATATTCATTGTATCACATGCGTCTCATTCATTTCATGCATACACGCATCATGCTAACCCCTTGTGTTCTAAAAAGCCATCATAGATTCCCGTTGGGTTGGGGAAGAGTGAAGACTCACTAAAAGACCGTAAAATGATATGAGTACATCCGATAACGAGGTATCCCGGATAGATCAGTTAGAAAATGGTTTCGCCAAGATTACCGAACAGTTGCAAGCCTTGACTACTGCAATGGAAAATATGGTTGTGCCCCGTGCTGGGGGAAATTCTGAGATTGTGAGGCGCGAGGAGCCTCCGAATGGGTTGGGGGATAATATCCCCGCTTTTGATGACGACATGACAGAGTATGCGACAGGCAAAATGATTGGGTCTCAGGCAGAATTTCAGAAGCTTCGGGATCAGGTTGAGTCAGTTACCCGCAAAATGAGGGGTAAACATAAAGAGTTGTTAGATTATGAGGCAATGACCTTCGGAGAACAACTGCCAGCTCAGTTTAAAATGCCCGACATGGCCAAGTTTAATGGGAATGGAGACCCGAGAGTCCATCTGCATCAATATGTCTCAGTCATGAGTTCAGTAGGCCTATCACAGCGCCAAGTCCAAAAGATGTTTGGGATGTCACTCGAGGGGGCACATGTTGTTGGGGTTGGTGCTCAGAGCGCCAATCCGGGCCGTATTTATGTCTGATTCATGAATACAAACATCCCCTTATTCCATAATATTACTTATTTATGGTTGCACCTCTTGTTCTTATATACATATTCGATCTGATTACGATTAGATTGAAACTAAATATGGTTTAGTGATATGTATATATTAGACAAAGGCCCGATAATATATATGCAGTACACAGTTACAAAGTTAGTTTGTAATTGACATTGGGAAGTGTCACTGCTATATGTATATTATCAAACATAGTTCCTGGTCAAGATTTGCTAACACGGGTCGGTTAGTCAAATCCGTTGAGACCAGTACATGTCGTATATCGAGACTTGGTCCGATGGTTTATCCCAATGAACCATGAGTCTAGGGAGACTCATATAGACGTGTAGGTGTTTATAGTGGATAAACACTGAACGGCTCACCGAAGATTCTTAATGGATGGTACGCCAACGTCAATAAGAATTTTCTCGGTTGAGTAGCATAGTGGTCCTTCGACTTGAGATACCACTGTGGATGTATGAGACATCCTCCACACTTAGATGGCAGTCACGTCACCGATCTATTTAGATCAGACCTCCGCCTGTTCGTTGGTGTGG
>SKCR01050170.1:0-39383 GCA_019454045.1 Zanthoxylum bungeanum | reverse complement strand
GATTTCGACGCGGAATTAAAATCAGATTTTAATTCGGGCAAACAAGTTAATTTAGAATTAATTCGTTAGCGACGTAAATAATAATTTCGCTAGGCGCAATTATTTATTTAAATTCGATTGAATTAACGTCGCGACGGAAGCTCGGTATTTCGGAAATATCGAACCCGAACGCGGTGAGTGCACGTGGGCCCACTTTCATTTGGAAACGTGTGGGGCCCACATGACACATGTCATTCTAATGCTTTGCATGTAGAGTGTGTACATTGCACTCAATGTCATTGCATGGAGTTTGAGTGTTTGACACTCTAAGCCATTGCATGTTATTTGTGTCATAATTTTATTATTAATTTAATGAAAATTATGGCATAAATAAAATTGATTTTTGTTAAATCATTTTAACTTAATACAAGATCATCTCTCTCATTTTTTTCTCCTCTTCTCACGCCAAAACTGAAACATGTTACTGGTTGGAACCAATTTTGGCGTGACTTTAGGGAAGCAAAGAGTGGATTTTCATGGTGAAAATTCAAGTGCTAGCACACTACGAGTCTTGCGAAGGTGGTAGGGAGGTTCACCCATGAGGCGGGATTCATCCGACGGAGTTTGGAGCTTCGTTTTGAGACCCGAAACTGCCAAGACAGTGAGCATGGACTGTGCAGCAGTGGGCTTACAAAGGCAGTGCGTTTTTTGGCTTGATTCGTCTTCAAATCGACATAACCGATCAATGTAAGTATTCCGCTATCTTCGTTGGTGTATTCACGCATGTTTTCATGTCTTGTTTGATCTTGGGACCTTAGAAAAATTCAACACAAGGAACTATGAAACTGCCATGATCTTTCAACTTCGGGGGAAGTTTCCTCTGAATGATGGCGCTGCATTCCTCCATTAATGCATTGTCTCGTAATCTCCAAATCTCCATTTTCTTGAAAGAATGTCTTTCATGAATTGACATAGCTGGGCATTTCTTCCAAGGCTTCTGCAAATGGAATGTGATATACAACTTTTGAACACCTCCAAGAATCGAGGTAAGGAGGAAACTGTTTATCCAATTTGTTTTTCTGTAGTCGTTGAGGAAAATGTGGAGGTAAAGTGATTCTTTCTTGATATTTTTCATTTGCTTCTTTTTTTCCTCCATCTGTGGAATTGCATCTTTTGGAACTTCTTCAATGGTTGCCTTGATTCCAACATCTTTGTTGATTTCTGTACCGCTTTTCAATGTAATGGCTTGACATTGCTCATTCCCTCGGTTCATTGGATTTGGTTCTGTGTTACTGGGAAGATTACCTAGCGGTCTGTAACTCTGAGCATTGGCCAGTTGTCCCATTTGATTTTCCAGTGCTTTAAAAGGGGCTGAATGGATTTGATTCAATGCTACTTGATTTTGAACCATAGCTGCTAAAACATCGTATTTTGCTTCTTGCTTCTTCAACTAGGCCAGCACTTCTGTTTTTTCTGGTTCTTTTTCATGCTCCTAGCTTTTATTTGGTTGTTGGAATCCATGTGGTGGGTAGTTCTTTTGCACTGAATTGTTGCTCCATGCAAAATTATGGTGATTCCTCCACCCTGGGTTATAGGTGTTGGAATATGGATTGTTCCCATGTCTGTTGACATAGTTCACATCACGTCTCTTCTTGTAGTGTAAGATTCCGCTCAGGTACTCCTCCAAATGGTGAACTTGTGGATCCACCATTAACTTTCATGTTAAGAATTTCCAGATTTTTGCAAATCACATCCAGCTTGGAAATTCAGTGCTGTTTTGGCTCCAACTTCATAATTCCTGCAATTCTTTGGATCATGCTCCTTTCTGTTGGCCATAAAGAATGTTGTTGGCCATTTCTCATTATGTCAAGGCCTCATCATCTCATTTGTTCCATCAAAGCTCCTCCACCGCAGAAGCACAAATATTGTGGTTCTCATTATTCCAGAAAGTCCATGTAGAAGGTTTGGACTTGTAGCCACTTTGCGATCTCATGATGAGGACATTTCCGAGTAAAATCTTTGAATCTTTCCCAAGCTTCACAAATGGTATTTTGAACCTTGTTTCACGAAGAGGATGTGATGTATTCCTCAACTTTGCAGTTCTGGCTGGTAGAAAGTACTTTGCAAGGAATTGGGTGGCTAAATTGTTCCAAGTTGTGATGGAACCTGCTGGTAAGCAACGAATGTAGCCAAGCAGCTTACTCTGTCTTTCAGGGAATATGGAAAAACCCGCAGTCTCATTCTTCTTCAGCTGCTGGTGTTGAGTTTCAATCAAGTCCCCAAGAATCATCAATCATGCATAAACGAGTTGAATACACAAAGGAGTAAGGCGGAAACATACTCACAATGATTGGTTTGGATGCTACGAAGAACAAGCCACTTCTTGCTTCCTCCAAAACGCGGCAGGTGGTGTCCTTGTACTGCAGTGGAGTGCTCGGTTTTGCTCCTCTTTGAACCTCAAAAATTCGGCCATGGATGAACACCATTGAAGCCCCAAGCTTCAGCTTCCAAAGGAATTCCAAGCTCATAAATTCGTTTCCCTATCACCATAATATAACCCATGTGTGTGCTAGCACTTAGATCTTGCTACAAGATCAAAAGCTTCTCCATTTTTGTGTGAAACCGAAAAAAATTGAAGAGAATCGGTCACATGACCGTGAGAAGAGAGAAGGTTTTTTGGCTCCATTTTGCCTAAAAACCGTATCTAATTGCAAGGAGAGAGAGAGAAAAAAGCTTTTTCATTTTGTTTTTATATATTTTTACCAAGTAAATAATAATAAAACATATATCACTTTTAATACAAAAGTCAAAAGCAAGAAATAAATAATGTTATATTTCATTTCAAGCTTTTAAAAGCTTTTCACAACTCAACTCAAAACTATTCACATCAAATCCATCCACTTTAATAAATGACAACATGTCTGTCACATCACTCAAAGTGACAAGTGACTTGACGATTGATGCGACTAGCGATTTGACGCTTGATGTGACTTGCGTGCCGCACTCGAATCGAAATGCGAATGCCTCGCAATCACTCTCGGGCTCGGGTTCGTTAATTCCAAATAACGAATTTTCCGTCACGTCGTATTAAATGATTACGCCTAGCGAATTCACTATTCACGTCGCTAACGAATTAATTCTAAATTAATTCGTTCGCCCGAATTAAAATCCAATTTCCATTCCGCGTCGAAATCTAATTTCGTTAATAATATATCAAATATATTAATTTATCGATTATTCCAAATTAATCGTTCTCTCTCTTTATTATATTTTATCCGAGATAAAATATCTCCGTAATAATCCCAGATTAATTTTCTCTCTCATCGATTAATCCCAGATTAATTTTCTCTCTCATCGAATTAATCCCAGATTAATTAAAGTGCGAGTCATACGTCATCGGTGAATCTTCAGGAAGTGACCCATGAGATCTCCGGATATGTTGGCAGTAAATACGGTCGTTCCGACTATCCGAACACGTAAGTACCTCGTACTACATTTATAACCGATTTACAGACAAGGTTGGCTTCTAGCAAAGCGCCATGCCTACCCAATTCTCCAGAAATATTCTTACAGGAATATATAGATCTGTATCAAGCGTAGTATACCGTAGTATTGTGTATATCGGCCCAGTATCGGATAGTCACGTGCTAGGGGCTGGATAAGTTGTCTGCCCCGTCCGAAGCACATGTCGGATGTCTGGTAACTAGTCTCTATAATCGGATATTCATGACCTTGTCACAATATCCTGATTGGTTTCGCAACACTTAAGAGCACTAATACCATATCCTGCGTGACATCATCTCCAATATGACTGAAGTGATACTTCCGTCTTGACATCACACACCCAATACACTACGACTCTCTGATAAACCCAGAAGTGGTGTACGCAGAACCGGTTAAAGCCATGTACCACCAGACCAAAGTCTATCGATTATCTAAGTATTAGCGATGCAAGTCTCAGGTTAAAACTATACATACCTACATTGATTTCGGCCTCCCATAGACACATAGTCATAATACCAATGGGATTCCGAGGGGTCTATCCAGAGCGAAGCTGTTTCCCGTACCATCGGTGAAACACGACCTCCTATCGCACTTGCATAAGTATCCAATACTTATATATATGAGAACTATGCCGTTGTTCCCTCACACGCGCACAAGTGCAATACTAGCCTATTCCGCATTATCGATGTCCTGTCTCGATAATACTCCGGCTAGGGATATTTAATGATTAATCCTTCGGGGATGTGATACTGTCTCATATCATTCTCAATCAGGAACTAATCATATGGACCTCTCTTCATTTATCATTTATACATTTATGGTGATCTAATCATAAATGATGAGAGTGCAATTTCCTTGTCACATAGTTAATTTGTACAACAACACCGTGATCTGTACAAATAGTGACGCTATGGGTCATTTTGTCCAACAATCTCCCACTTGGCACATAGCCAGTCACTCGAGTGTCTAACACCCGAACTATGTACGGTTCGCTCAAATTGCTGAGGAAAGGTTTTCGTCAGCGGATTTGAGTTTTCTTCTGACGCGATTTATACGATCATCACATCGCCACGATGTATGATCCGAACGAATCAAATGATATAGAAGTATATATCTGGATCGTCGATGAGACCTTTAATTCCTTAGCCTGTGCTGACGCCTAGCTCAGCTGCAAAAAGAACTATATCTAATTTAATTAGATTTATTAGCGATCCAAATGGCTTCTATTGCTGCCTCAGCTGCAGCAATAATCCGCATTTGTTGTTAATTCGGCAACTGTATCTTGCTCGGAATATTTCCAGCTCACTGTCCCAGTGTTCAAACTTTTATAGTACCGCAGTATTTACCGGTTTGGAAACTTGCAGCAGTGATCCTAGTCACTTCAAGTTCTCCATCTCCATAGTTTAAGACAACATCTTTAGTTCTCTCAGATACTAACAGATGTTCTTAATCTTCATTCCAGTGACTATCACTTGGATTGACCCGATTGTGGACTCCATATGCTCGAAGCGTATGAGACACCAATACAAGTACATTTTAAATGTAAATTTCCAGAGTGTTAACACTCCAAATCTATCCCTGTAGATCTTTATTCCTTAAATAAAGGTTGTTACTCCCCAGAATTCTACGGAGAATTTATGAAAGAATATCTATAAAGCCAAGCTTTCACCAATTGCTTTAAGGGAATTCATTATTAGTGCCCTCTCCCACTAACCTCCTTATATAAACAAGAATTATTTCGTTTTGAGTCAAATCATAAAACATTATGATTATTTCAAAACGTAAGTTCCAAGAACCTTATGCTCGTTTCAATCCAAACATGGATCGAATAACCCGCAAACCTTGTTGTCGGTTATACAAAATCGTCAGGATGTTGAAAGCATCCTCCAAAAGGTTTCCTTTTCAGGAAAGCGATTTTGATCTACAACTGACACATTTCATAAATGAATATGCAGTTATCAACAAGCATCTTCAAAATGGATTTACCATGGCAACAGGTAAAAGGTTGAACCGTTATTAACACAATGTTGATAACGATACCTTTCCGTCAAAAGCCCAGCTTTGTACGTTGGTATGTTGCCTTCCATGTATATCTTCCTTGAAGACGTTTAATGTACAATAGGCACAATGCCTTGTGGTACAACAACTAGTATTCCAATAGTTGTTATACATGGAATCCATTTCGGATTCATGGCACTTTGCCATAATAGGGAGTCGATACCTCGTATCACTTCCTCAAAACGTAGTCGGTGGATATACCTTCATAAATTGACATCTTTATGAGGTGAGATCAGAACCCATACCCTAGGTAGTTTTCTGACTCTATCCAATCTACGAGTGTCTTGTGTGTTTTGAAGATTAATGATAGATTCATCATTGATGAACTATTTGTGTTCCATTACGGACCTTGTGCCTTGAACAGTATTACTACCTCGATTTTCATCGAGTATCACTATCCTCCCACTGACCACTGCATATCGGTATTCCTCTCAGGAAAAACCGCATGGTGAGCAACAATCACATTGTTCTCATGTGAGATTTAAGTACTATACTTATGGTTTCCCTTAGGATAACTTATATTGGCACTTATCCAATTTGGGTCCTTAGTTTGGTATCATCCAAACGTTATGCCTGGCATACCCAAATTATCAGGAATGATAAACCTTGTTTCTTCCCATGTCATATCCTATATGACATCTGTCAAACAGATTTATATGGAATCTTATTCTAACAAGTTATTGCACTGTTAAAACTTATCCGTTGAAGGAAATAGTAGCTCAGAGCGACTCTTGATTAATCTTATCATGTCTAACATGATTCGGTTAATCCGTTCGGACACACTGTCACTTGACGTGTTCCGGGAGGAGTCCTCATTTGAAAGAATACTATACTCTTTCAAGTACATATGAAACCTACTGCTTAAGTATTTTCCAATACGGTTTTACCGTGGCGGCATAATACTATAGCCGATCTATTTGTCTTTTCGTGTCGAAACTCTAAAAGTTTCCGATTTGTGTTCTTCAAAAGAAACACATAACCATAACGTGATCCACATCCGTTTTAGGGTCACGAAATATTCATGTTCACATCTAGCCTAGCTAGATATGGGCCCACTTACTTCACCATGAATAGGGCTAACAGATCGGTGGCCCTTTTACTATTACCAAGCAAATAATATTTTAGGTACTTTACCTAATAAACTAGATTCGCAGACCTTATTTGAATAGTCAAATCAGTCCTAGTACCCACTCTTCAAAAGTGTGGATATACGAGTCTCGTTAAATTGTGTCCTAGACAACAATGCCATAAATAAGTCTCTATTGATCAAATCAATTTGAGCTATTTATTTGTCATTTTATATGTTTGAGAATTTATTTATATTCAAAATATAAATTATGTTATTTATATCTAATGTATTTATCTCAGTATCATCTTTATATAATAAAACACTTAGTGTTCTATAATATAAAGGTTTTATCCGCAACGGATTAACACTGATATAGAGATAATGTCTCTAGTCAAACTAGTTACATTATAACAGTTCCTAATTTAAGTATATACCCAAAGGGTAGTTCCTAAACTTAGGTATCTACGGTCGAAACAGCGACTTTCGTCCCGTTTCCGTTTCGCAGAGCAATCTCAGCTTGAAGTCAGTATCCTGCTCAAAGCAGATTCTGAACATCAATACATATATTTTATGTACCACACTAAGTATTTAAAATCTAATTTCAATACTAGCTGTGAACATAACTAAGACAAATATTTTTTAAGTTAGAGCCTCGCCCTTTTCTTTAATTCCTTCGTGTCTGCCATACCCAAATGGTAGTCACTTTGGGATATGTCATTATCCTTTCAATATTTCAGAAACCTTAGGCCAAGCCTTGGGTTCTTAGAAGATCGAAACGATGTGCACCTCGTGCTACATGCCCAATTGCAAACTTTGACTTTATCTCCTCTAGAATAGTCAATTAATTTTCCAAGAATTATAAATTGCAATTTTAATACTCTTAAATCTAAAATTAGATTTATGACAAGTATATTAAATTAAACTTTAAAGTCATCATCACATAAATCTTCCAAGATTTTATGCTCTACTTATTTGCTTAATTTAGGGCTTAAGGTATAATAAGTTATTTTATCAAATAAAGTAACCTATTATTTATTCCCAATTTGAAAATTAAATTATTAAATATTTTAATTCCCAGATTATATTTTAAATTTCCAACTTTTCAATTTTATCTTGATTACAATAGTTCAACTATTTAATCAACGATTAGTGGTACTATATATATTATAATGATTATAATAGTCCAACTATTAATCAAATATAATCCAAATTAATTAACCTCAATTACTTGATTACTATAATCCAATTATAAAATCAACTGTAAACTGAAATTAATTAATTCAAAATATTGATTAATATAATCCAATTATATATAATCAAGTATAATACGGTCCAACTGTTTATTAAACAACAATTTAAATATTAGTCCAACTAACATTTAATCTAATGACGAAATAATTTGAATGAGCGCGTATGGCGAGTATTGAACGAGTATTGCAAATTCAATTCTTGCCTCCCACTATTTTTCATCGAGCCTCTAACCCTCTGTCGATACTCGGGAAACCGTGTTTCCTAGTGGGCTAGGATCCCGTTAAATATCACACAATCTTGACTTTGGCCAACAAATTGTATGATAATTAACTAGGTAGATCTCTAAGATCAATTGGATCCAATCCAATTCCTAGATCCAGTAGGTGGACATCCAAGTCCTAAACATATATCATATATATGCCTATATATCGAATATATACCCTAACCTTTTTCCTCTGAATCAACTAGGCCTTGGCTTTGGCACAACAAACCTAGTGATCCCAGTCAAGCGCGGACCCATTGACATGGAAGCTTCGTAATCAATGTCAATGACAAGAAGTGGTCTTGACTTTGGCCAACAAACCACAACTTGGACACGACACCGATATGGAACAAAGCTCGTGATTAAAACACATCTTCGACGGACAAGGGCTTGACTTTGGCCACAACCCCTGCCAATCTCGGATCTTGAGTAAGAATCACTCAATGGTAGGAAATAAACGCTTGATATTTAACGAGGGTTTTTCGCGTGCAAATTGGCAACCAATTTATTATCTTTGTTAAGGTCTCATCATCATACACCCTTAAACATGCATTCTAAAGACATAATAAAGCGCATATGATAAAATAATAATGATATGCGGATGGATATTTACACATTGATCCTAGATCAAATCTCTCACTTTCTCTCTCCAAGCTAGCACTTGCATTACTTCTACCCGTTACACTACACTTCTAAAGAAACCTCATTTACATTGAGGGGAATAAGTGAGAAAAATACAAAGAAATAGGAGATAAGGCTGGACACGCAGGTCCAATTAATAAATCAAATTTATTACAATTTCCAAAATCGCCCCACCCGACTAATATCCCATCCGATATACATTATTCAAACATCACAACCATGTATTCATACAAAACATGTTATCAATCAATCAAATCCAATTAATTAATCTTGATAATTAGTGATCATCCAATGTTCAAAACAAGATTTGATTTTGTTCGAGTCAAACTCGTATTGCGAACACGTACTTAAAGTACGATTTCTCAAATGAAATTAAATTACATGATTAAATCCAATTTAATACGTATTTAATTCTAATTCATTATTTAATTCCAAATTAATATATACACTTTATAAAATAAACCTTTACGACTTAATTCCAAATTTAAATCGTTACGGGTCTCAAAGCCCGATTAATATCCAATATTAATTTAATTAAAGTCCAATGGGCTTTTTAATTATTTCTTGAGGCGTGGACTTTTGGTCAACTCGGGTCAAACCCGCAACCAAAGTCCAATCCGGGAGTTACCCCATAAGCCCTAAATTAATTTAGGCCCAATTAAACATTAAAGGTTCATTAGTCGCATTTGGGCCTTTTGGAAGCGGTTTGGGGCCTAATTGGATCCAACCAATTTTGGCCTAAACCAACTTTGTACAACAAGTCCAATAAACCCAATAACAACTTAAAAAGCCCAAATCCAATTTTAAGCCCAATAATGTAATTTCAAAAATTCCAAATTTTCCAATTAAATTACCTAAAGTGTATAGAATTATTAATTACCCAAATCAAAGTTTCCAAAACATCAAATTTGTCCAATTAATCATGTTAACATCAATTAATCATATCCAACATAATTTGATCAAAATCAATCCAATTTCATGCTTCAAGTGTCTCGGCCAAAGGGAAAATATGCCCAAATCAAATTCAATCCAATTGAACCAAATTAAACATAAATTCAACATCCCCAAATGATTTGTAAGTCATCCAATGAACAAAAAATCAAAAAACCAAGACAATTTTAGGGATCTTATTTTCGGCCATCACAAGCAAATTGGGGAAAATTGTTCCAAATACTTTTTCATCAAATGGATCTAATCAATCATCAATTAAACAACATTCAAGCATTCTAAATCATCCAATTTCATTAAACATGCTTAATCAAGTTTACCCAAATTTGTCATGCCAAAAATTTAGGGAAAAATGGATCCAACCAAATTTCATGAAATTGATTATGCACAACATCAATTCAACCTCATTCAAGCATACTATACTAAACAATTTAATCATTTGATGCTCAAATTGAGTTTACCCAAATTAAAGTTTTGGCCAACATTAAGCAAATTGGGGAAAATCAATCCAATTAATTTTTCATCAAATTGATTACATATAACTCTAATTTATTCATATACAAGCATTCTTAAACAAACAATTAGTTAAAATCATGCTTAAATCAAAAAGCCCCAAATTTTACTCAAGAACCCTAAATTCGTTTTATGCACAAATGGCTCAAGATACCATTGTTGAGTTTCAATCAAGTCCCAAGAATCATCAATCATGCATAAACGAGTTGAATACACAAAGGAGGAGGCGGAAACATACTCACAATGATGGTTGGATGCTACAAAGAACAAGCCACTTTGCTTCTCCAAAACACGGCAGTGTGGGTCCTTGTACTGCAGTGGAGTGCTCGGTTTTGCTCCTTTTGAACCTCAAAAATTCGGCCATGGATGAACACCATTGAAGCCCCAAGCTTCAAGCTTCAAAAGGAATTCCAAGCTCATAAATTCGTTTCCCTATCACCATAATATAACCCATGTGTGTGCTAGCACTTAGATCTTGCTACAAGATCAAAAGCTTCTCCATTTTTGTGTGAAAACCAGAAAAAAAAATGGAAGAGAATCGGTCACCATGACCGTGAGAAGAGAGAGAGAAGGTTTTTGGCTCCATTTTGCCTAAAACCGTATCTAATGTAAGAGAGAGAGAGAGAGAAAAAAGCTTTTATTTTGTTTTATATATTACCAAGTAAATAATAAATAAAACATATATCACTTTTAATACAAAAGTCAAAAAGCAAGAAATAAATAATGTTATATTTCATTTCAAGCTTTTAAAAGCTTTTCATCAACTCAAATCAACTATTCACATCTAATCCATCCACTTTAATAAAGTGACAACATGTCATGTCACATCACTCAAAGTGACAAGTGACTTGACGATTGATGCGACTAGCGATTTGACGCTTGATGTGAATTGCGTGCCGCACTCGAATTCGAAATGCGAATGCACTCGCAATCACTCTCGGGCTCGGGTTCGTTAATTCCAAATTAACAAATTTTCCGTCGCGTCGTAATTAAATGATTACGCCTAGCGAATTCACTATTCACATCGCTAACGAATTAATTCTAAATTAATTCGTTCGCCCGAATTAAAATCCAATTTCAATTCTGCGTCGAAATCTAATTTCGTTATAATATATCGAATATATTAATTTATCTATTAATTCCAAATTAATCATTCTCTCTCTTTAACGATATTTTATCCGAGATAAAATATCTCCGTAATTAATCCCAGATTATTTTCTCTCTCATCGAATTAATCCCATATTAATTTTCTCTCTCCATCGAATTAATCCCAGATTAATTAAAGTGCGAGTCATACGTCATCGGTGAATCTTCAGGAAGCGACCCATGAGATCTCCGGATATGTTGGCAGTAAATACGGTCGTCCGATCTATCCGAACACGTAAGTACCTCGTACTACGTTTATACCAATTTACAAGACAAGGTTGGCTTTTAGCAAAGCGCCATGCCTACCCAATTCTCCAGAAATATTCTTACAGGAATATTAGATCTGTATCAAGCGTAGTATACCGTAGTATTGTGTATATCGGCCCAGTATCGGATAGTCACATGCTAGGGCTGGGGCTGGATAAGTGTCTGCCCCGTCTGAAGCACATGTCGGATGTCTGGTAACTAGTCTCTATAATCGGATATTCATGACCTGGTCACAATATCCTGATTGGTTGCGCAACACTTAAGAGCACTAATACCATATCCTGCGTGACATCATCTCCAATATGACTGAAGTGATACTTCCGTCTTGACATCACACCCAATACACTACGACTCTCTGATAAACCCAGAAGTGGTGTACGCAGAACCGGTTAAAGCCCTGTACCACCAAGACCAAAGTCTATCGATTATCGTAAGTATTAGCGATGCAAGTCTCAGGTTAAGACTATACACACCTACCTTGATTTCGGCCTCCCATAGACACATAGTCATAATACCAATGGGATTCCGAGGGGTCTATCCAGAGCGAAGCTGTTTTCCCGTACCATCGTGTGAAACACGACCTCCTATCGCACTTGCATAAGTATCCAATACTTATATATATGAGAACTATGCCGTTGTGCCCTCACAACGCGCACAAGTGCAATACTAGCCTATTCCGCATTATCGATGTCCTGTCTCGATAATACTCGGCTAGGGATATTTAATGATTAATCCTTCGGGGATTGATACTGTCTCATATCATTCTCAATCCAGGAACTAATCATATGGACCTCTCTTCATTTATACATTTATGGTGATCTAATCACAAATGATGAGAGTGCAATTTCATTGTCACATAGTTAATTTGTACAACAACACCGTGATCTGTACAAATAGTGACGATAGGGTCATTTTGTCCAACACTCGGTTGTAATTGAAATTACCACAAACTTCTAGGAAGTTGCTGATGTGGGCATTAGGATTTTCAATTGCATTTGCCCCAAACTGTACTGATTGCTGAATCATCTTGATGCATGTTTTGATATCACCCGCATTTTCTGGTAAGGGAGGAAGTACAATACAAGAAATGAGTCCGTCAACCACCGGAATGGTTCTGTCTCGAATGGGAATTGGTGGTGCAACGTTGAAAGGTTCAGGTTCCATGTTAATGATTGGTTCTTGGCCTTCTCATCTTTCCCTTCTCAACTATCTGATGGTTCTTTCATTCTCTGGGTCAAGCGGTCGGAGTTCAAAGCTTTTGGTTCGTCTCATGTAGTGTATGAGAACATGAAACACAGTAAAATAAAAACAATAAGTAAAAATAAATTGAATACAAGTAAAGGTATCTAACCTCAAAATTAATAGTGAAAGATAAATAAGTCCCCGACAACAGCGCCCAAAACTTGACATGCCCGTAATCACACACGTATAACGCAAGTGCACGTATCATTCAAGTAGTATAAAAGTATCGACCCACGAGGACTTAAAACCTTTTGTTATTTATTATGAAGTTAAATATTTACAAGTATCTAATGGATTGGTTGTTTGATTGGGTGGTGACTTTAAAACTTAAAACCAGTAAATAAAATTTCTTGAAAGTAGATTGAAGAAAATTCAAATTATAAAACTATCCAAGTTTGTGAATCTTTCTAATATCTTTTTAAAAGATGAAGTGGTTATTTTACATTGTGTAATATATTGGTTTATTAACCTGGAACACGAATTATGTAAAAGCCTATTCTGATGGTCAAATATAAATACCCAGTATACCCAATTAATCATATTCCTATGTTAACCAAGTTATCTGAATTTATTAAGATTAAGTTCCAATTATGGCTACCCCCACCCGACAAGTATATTCATATCCTGTAAGGAAATCTATTAAAGGGTTATCTATCCTCAAGGAAGATCGTGGGCTATTAAGTCTAAGGACTTAAACCTAAAATCCATTTTCCAAGTTCATTTTAAGTTTACCGATTCAATCTTATTAATGGCCAGTTCACAATATGCATTAAGACTAAGGCTCAATAAATAAACATTTATATTACCCAAATCATAATTTAACCCCTTATAAACCGGGGATATTGGACTTCATCACAACCCCAGATAACTGGCTTAGTTACGACACATTTTAGGTAGTAAAAACAAAAATAAAATAAAAGACATAAAGTAAAATGTTGAAAAGTAAATTACTGAAAAGTAAATGACTAAAAGTAAATGATGAAATTAAATACTTGTAGGACACAGAACTTGACGACGCTGTTCTAGGCTCGTGGCCTAGTTGGGAGTACGGAGTAGCCCGCGGGGGACTAAACCGGAGAATAAAGGAGTCGCCACCCGGTGTGAACCAGGAAAATGATTTAAGGTCGCATTCACCCCTCACAAGGGAAAACCTCAAACCGTTGGGTTCAGAATGATCCCTTACTTATGCCACTTGTAATGAAATGATTTGTGCAATAACTTAACCGAATCTACGCATCATATGTATTCAAGAATAACCTAGATCTAGTTCGCATTTATGAAAATAAATCCTATAGCTAAGTTTGCATGCTTTAAAAGTAAGTCATCATAACGGTAAACATACGATATCACATAATAATCTCATTAGCATGTTGAATTATCAAACACGAAAAATAAATAACAACCTAAACATAAACGTATATTAAACTCCTAATGCGAAAGCAAATAACTAAATCATGCATAAAGAAATAACATAATCATGCTTAAAAATAAATAACATACTAGACTAAATCATGCTTAAAAATAAATAACCTACTAGACTAAATAATTCTCGAACACAAGGTTGGATGAGACGAAATATGTGTGTCTCTCAAGTGGTACGTGGAGTTGTATCCCGAGTGCATACCGCAATACCGTCCATTTGGATTCGACTACGGAATTTTCGTCCGGGTTTCGATCCGATTTACCGCAAGAGAGAACACATATTTCGTTCATCCGGAAATCACATCAACCACCAATCCATAATACTTATGCGAAATAAAGTAAAAATAAATAAAAAATAAAGGATAATAAATAAAAGGGGTGCCCTCAAGTCTAACCTCTTAAGTCGTCTCTCGGAAGCGCATTACATGGCCGTCGGAAGGGTTGATGCTCCGCAACTCCTCCGGTTTACTTGTTCGTTGTATTCCTTCATTGCCTCACTGTTTTATCTTGGTTTTTTCACTGTTTTAGACTGTTTTTGGATCGGTTCAAGGGCTAAAATATGGGCTGTTTCGGTGGTAAAAATTGGGCAGCTTTGGGGTAGTTTGGACATGCAGTGCAGGGGGTTTATGTGACTATTTTGGGCGTGCAGTGCAGGGATTTATGTGGCTATTTTGGGGCTGAACAGTGGGTGTTTTGTTGGGGTGTTATACGGATGAACTGGGCAGTTTTGGCGTGGATATATGCGGCTGAACTGGGCAGTTTTGCAGGGGTTTTATACGGTGCAGTTGGGCAGTTTTTGCGGGGGTTTTATGCATGCAGTGATGGGGTGTTTCATGGTTGTTTGAGGGCTATTTCATGGCAGTTGTTGGCATTGAATGGGCTGGTCGGTGCTGTGGTTTTGTGGCGTGAGGATGGTACTTGAAGGGTTTTTTTGCGTGAGTGAATTGGAGGCTTGCTGGTCGGCTATGTGTTAATGCGTGAATTGAGTGGCGTCAGTTGGGTTTGGCTAGGTGTTGATGCGTGAGGTGTAGGGCGTCAGTTGGGTTTGTCTCTGTGTTGAAGGCAATGTGTGTGGCGTCAGTTGGGTTTGTTACGTGAGTGGAAGGTGATGTGTCTTAGAGAGTTGGTCGGCAATGTGATTTGGTTTTTGTTTTGTTTTTTTTTCGTGAGAATGAGCTAGGGTCCAAGGGTTTGGCTTGTGTTTTCTTTTATAGGAGAGGGTTGGGGTTATCCTTGTTTAGGTAGGGAAAAAATATTGTAATTATGGGGGGAATATTTAATTTGTGTATCATAAGGAAAATATATCTTTAGTTAGGGAGGTAATTTGTTTTAGTTAGGAAGACGATTATTGGGATTTTATTTGATTTCATTTAGTTTAGGTATGTGATTTAATTTAATTAGGAATGTGATTTATGAGATTTGATTTTATTTATTTAATTTTCGGAATGAGATTTGTTTTGATTTAATTGGATTTGATTTAATTTAATTTAATTTAATTTAATTTTTGACATGTGTTTTAAATGTTTTAATTATTATTGGATGTGATTTAATGGGCTTGGGCTAGGTGGGCGTGTGGCTTTGGTTTTGGGTTAGGGATGTGTTTTAAAACAAAGGACCAACAAGCAAACCCAAAGCTAAACAACCGAATTAAATGAAATAAGATGTCAATTCCTGACTTTTCCCTTCCGACGTCCGTTTCCCGCGACTTCCATAGTTTAAAGAGGTAGTGTCTCCATGTGAGACTCATCATCGGGACTTACATGCAAAAATGCAGTGCCTACAGTCACCCCCACTTTGATGGGACTTGTGAAGTGTGGGACAATGACAATCCTATCAAAGTTTATGCAATGCATTTTTACTTACCTTGCTCGCCAGCTGCTGCTTGACTCACCTGTTGCTTCGAACTGAGTTGATTTGGTGGTGAGGAGCTGCGACCAATGAGGTTCATCCCTGCAAGATGTTGCGATCTCTAGAAATCACTACCGAACTTAGCTGATGAAAGGTGGTCCATCCTCGAACAGAGTTGATAAAGAGAGCCTCAACCCTGGGATTCATTCCCAAAACTGCTGTGACGTGGGCCTCGACCCTAGGATTCATTCCCGAAACTCTGATAATGTGGGCCTTTGTTGGACAATTATGACCCATACCGTCACTATTTGTACAGATCATGGTGTTGTTGTACAAGTTAACTATGTGACAAAGGAGATTGCACTCTTATCATTTGTGATTAGATCACTTAGATGTATAAATGATAGGAGGTCCCTGTGATTTGTTCCTGGATTGAGAATGATATGAGACAGTATCAATCCACGTAGGATAAATAATTAAATATCCCTAGTCAGAGCATTATCGAGATTGGACATCGATGAATGCGTAAAAGACTAGTATTACATTTGTGCGCGTTGTGAGGGCACAACAACATAGTTCTCATATATTTGGGTATAAGATACTCATGCAAGTGTAATAGGAGGTTGTGTTTCACCGATGGTATGGGAAACAGCTTCGCTCTGGATAAGACCCCCACGAAATTCCATTGGTAGTATGACTATGTGTCTATGGAAGTCTGAAATCAGGGTAGGTGTATTTGGTCTTAACCTGAGACTTGCACCGCTAATTCATACGACAATCAATATACTTTGGTTGTGGTCGTCCAGGGCTTTAACCGGTTTCGTTGTACACCATTTCTGGGTATATCGAGAATCGTAGTGTGTTGGGTGTGATGTCAAGACGGAAGTGTCACTCCAGCATATGGAGTTGATGATCGCGCAGGGATACAGAACTGGCTATCTAAATAAGGTTGCAACCGTCGGGATAATATGACTTGGTCATGATTATCCGATATTAAAGAGACTAGTTGCTTGTAATCCGATATATGTTTTGTACGGGGCAGACACTGTACCATCCCTAGGCCTCGCATGTGATCATCCGATACTGGATAGAAATACGCAATACTACGTATAATACGCCTGATACAGATCCTTTAAGCCTGTAAGGATATTTCAGGAGAATTGGGTAGACATGGCGCTTTGCTAGAGGCCAACCTTGTCTTGTAATTCGATATAAACGTAGTACGAGGTACTTACGTGTTCGGATAGTCCGACGACCGAATTTACTGCCAACATATCTGGGGATCTCATTGGTCGCTTCCCAAAGATTCACCGATGACGTATGACTCGCACTTTTAATTAATCTGGGATTAATAAGATGAGAGAGAAAATTAATCTGGGATTAATTGCGGAGATATTTTATCTGGGATAAAATATCATTTAGAGAGAGAACGCTTAATTTGGAATTAATCGATAAATTAATATATTTGATATATTAAACGGAATTGGATTTCGACGCGGAATTAAAATTAGATTTTAATTCGGGAGAATGAATTAATTTAGAATTAATTCGTTAGCGACGTGGATAGTGATTTCGCTAGGCGTAATCATTTAATTACGACGCAACGGAAAATTCGTTAATTTGAATTAGCGAACCCGAGCCCGAGATTATTTGCGAGCGCATTCGCATTTCGAATTCGAGTGTGGCACGCAAGTCAAATCAAGCGTCAAATCATTAGTCGCATCAAGCGTCAAATCACATGTCACTTTGAGTGATGTGACACTTGATTGATTGATGTGATTGATTGATGGTAGTTGTTGGAGTTGTTGGATAGCTTTTAGCATTTGACTTTTGGAAAGCCAAAATTGGTAAATCAATTAATTAATTTTGGAAATTGTTTTGTGTATTAGATACACAAAATAGCCAACAACTCACACTTCACTCATTCTCTCCTTTTCTAACGTTTTGGAGCAACAATTCTTCTCTCTTTGTCTCGCCCAACAGGGGCTATTTTTTCTTCTGGTTGGCAGTGAACTGTCGTGACTTTTGAAGAAAATGGGAAGCAAAGTGCTTGAGATTGTGGCAAATTTCAAGCCGAGAGACATGCGAAGGTGATAGGGAAGTCCACCCATGAGCCGGGAATCATTTCGCAAAGCTTGGAGCTTGATTCTTGGTGATCAAAACCGAAACCAGTGAGGAAATTCACTGCACTGCCGTGAGCAGTCCACTGCCGAGCAGATTTCATTTTTGTTTCCTCCGCGTCGCTCAACCGATCGATGTAAGTATTCCATGACTTCTCGAATGTATTCACACGTTTGTTTCATGTTTGTTTTTCGATCCTTGGGACCTAGAATATCCAACAATGGTATCAGAGCGAGTAAAAGCATGAAATACAAATATGGCTTAAAATTTGGGTAAAAATGTGTTTGAGCATGATTTGTGAAATTGGATGAATGAATGTGTTTAAATGTGTTTTTATTGATGATTGATTTGATCAATTTGAAGAAATCTTGTTCGGAACAAATTTCCCCAATTTTTTGAGCTTGGCCGAAAATAATGCCCTATGTGTTCTTGGTGATTTTTGTTTTTTTTTCATTGGATGAGTTGGAATCAATCAGGAATGTGATTTAATGTCGATTGTGGATTTAATCGGATTGAAACCGAATCAGATATAATTTTCCCTTCCATTGCCGAGAACAATAAGCATGATTTGGGTTTGATTTTTTGATTAATTTCTGTTGGACACTAATGATGTAAATGAGCATGATTAATTAGCCTAATTTGTGTTTTGGAAATATTGATTTGGGTGATTAATTATGTTAATACACTTTAGTTTAATTAAATGGAAAATTTTAAATTTTGTGTTTAATTAAATTGGGCTTGAAATTGTATTTGGGCTTAAATGTTGTTATTGGGCTTAATGGGCTTTGTTGTACAAATTTGGGTTAAGGCAAATTGGATTGGATCCAATTGGGCCCAAAACTGCTTCCATAAAGCCCAAATACAACAAATGGACCTTTAAAGTTTAATTGGGCCTAATGGGCCAAGATTGATTTCTGGGCTTATGGGGTAACTCCCGGATTGGATTTTGGTTATTCGGTTTGACCCAAGTTGACCAAAAGTCCACGCCTCGAGAAATTAATTAAAAACCCATTGGACTTTAATTACATTGACGTTGGACGTTTATCGGGCTTTGAGACCCGTAACGATTAAATTTGGAATTTAAGTCGTAAAGGTTCGTAAATAAATTGTGACATTTAATTTGGAATTAAATAGTGAATTAGAATTGAATGCATATTAAATTGGATTTAATGTTGTAGTTTAATTTAATTCAAGAATTCGTACTTTGAGTACTTATTCGCAAAAACCAGTTTGACTCGAGCAAAATCAAATCGTTGTTTGAACATTGGATGATCACTAATTATCAGATTAATTAATTTGATTAGATTGATTGATAACATGCTTGTATGAATATATGGTTGCGATGCATGAATAATGTATAACGGATGAAAATTATATGGGTGGGGAAATTTTAGAAATTGTTGTAATAAATTTGATTTATTAATTGGACCTGCGTGTCCAGCCTTGTCACCTCCTTATTCTTTGTATTCTCTTCTCACTTATTCCCCTCAATGTAAATGAGGTTTCTTTAGAAGTGTAGTGTAACGGGTAGAAGAAATATTTGTGCTAGCGGGAAAGAGAAAGGGAGAGATTTGATCTAGGATCATTGTGTAAAGTATCCATCCGCATATCATTATTATTTTTCGTACGCGCTTTATTATGTGTTTAGAATGCATGTTTAAAGGTGTATGATGATGAGACCTTAACAAAGGTAATAAATTGGTAGCCAATTTGCACGCGAAAAACCCTCGCAAATATTAAGCGTCTTTCCTTCCATTGAGTGATTCTCACTCAAGATCTAAGACGACATTGGTTTGTTGGCCAAAGTCAAGGCCTTTGTCTATCGAAGATGTGTTTGAATCACGAAGGCTTTGTTACATGTCAGTGTCTTGTCCAAGTTGTGGTTTGTCGGCCAAAGTCAAGACCATTTCTTATCCATCGACATTGATTACGAAGCTTTCCATGGTCAATGGGTCGCGCTTGATTGGGATCACTAAGTTTGTTGTGCCAAAGCCAAGGCTTAGTTGATTCAGAGGAAAAAGGTTAGGCAATACATTGGATTTATTGGCATATATAAGATATATGTTTCGGACTTGGATGTCCCCCTACCGGATCTTGGAATTGGATTGGATCCAATCGATCTTAGAGATATACCTAGTTAATTATCATATAATTTGTTGGCCAAAGTCAAGATTGTGTGATATTTAACGGGATCCTAGCCCACTAGGAAACGCGGTTTCCCGAGTACTCGACAGAGGGTTAGAGGCTCGCCGAAAAATAGTGGGAGGCAAGAATTGAATTTGCAATATTCGTTCAATTACTCGCCATACGCGCTCAAAACAAATATCATTCGTCAAATAAATTAAATGTTAGTTGGACTAATATTTAAATGTTGTATTCATAAATAGTTGGACTATATTCAAAATATTCATTTATAGTTGATTTTATAATTGGATTATAGTATTCAATATAATTGATTTTAATCTATTAAATTATAGTTGGTTAAATAGTTGGACTATTGTAATCATTATAATAAATAGTACCGATATCGTTGATTAAATAGTTGGACTATTAGAATAAAGATAAAATTGAAAGATTGACATTTAAAACATAATCCTGGGGAAAATGTATTTAAATGATTTAATTTTCAAATTGGGAATAAATTTAAGGATGGTCCTGGATAATAATAAGTTACTTTATTTGATTAAATAACATATTATGACTAAGCCCGGAGTTAAGAAAATAATATAGCATGATCTTTGGAAGATTATGATAATGATAACTTAAGTGCTTAATCCTTTAAGCTTGTCGCAGTAGACGCCTTAATTTTTGAATCAGAACTAAGGATTAGATCCTTAAAGTATGATAAAGAAATTGAAGGATCTTCATAAATCTATGCTTAGATTTTAGAAGTACTAAATTGCAATAAATAACTTTTGGAGAGTTAATGACTATTCTCAAGGAGAGAAAGTCAAAACTTTGCAATTAGGCAAGTAGCGCTAGTCGCACTTTACTTCGATATTCTAGAAGGCCAAGGCTAGGCCAAAGGCTTCTGGAGTGTTGAAAAAGGCAAAGGCAATATCATTATAATCTTCTGGGAAGATAAAAGACATATCTTAAAATGTCTGCTAAAATTGTGGCAAACGGGATCACGGAAGCGTGACTGCCGTTTGGACAAAGCAGACATGAAGGAATTGAAGAATGAGCAAGGCTCTGACTTCAAATATGTTTGTCAAGATTATGTTCACTACTAGTATTGAAATTGGATTTTAAATACTTAGTGTTGTACATAAATATATATTGATGTTCAGAATCTGCTATGAGCAGGATTAGGAAACTGTTATAATGTAACTAGTTTGACTAGATACATTATCTCTATATCAGTGTTTAACCCGCTGCGGGTGAACCTTTATATTCTAGAACAATAAAGTGTTTCATTATATAAAGATGATATTGAGATAAACACATTAGATGTGAATAACAGAATTTATTTTTGAATATAAATAAATCTCAAACGTATACATGACAAACAAATAGCTCAAACTGATTTGATTAGAGAAACTAATTGTGGCATTATTGTCTCGGACACAATTAAACAAGAATCGTATATCCGCACTTTTGAAGAGCGGGTACCAGGACTGATTTGATCCCAATCAAATAAAGTCTATGAATCTAGTTTATTAGGCAAAGTGCCTAAAACACATTTACTTGGTAAAAGTGTAAAAGCCACCTATCTATTAGCCCTAGTTCATAGTGAAGCAAGTGGGCCCATGTCTAGCTAGGCTAGATGTGGATATGAATATTTCGTGACCTATACGGATGTGGCATCACGTTATGGTTATGTGTTTCTTTTGAAGAACACAAATCGGAAACTTTTAAAGTTTCGACACGAAATAGACAAACAGATCGACTAAAGTATTAAACCGTCACGGTAAGACCGTAATGGAAAATACTTAAGCAATAAGTTTCTATTATACTTGAAAGAGTATAGTATTCTTTCAAAGAGGACTCCTCCCGGAACACGTCAGTTTGACGGTGTGTCCGAACTTAGTAACCGAATTTTGTTGGACATGATAAGGTTAATCATGAGTCGCTCTGAGCTACCATTTCCTTCAACAGATAAGCTTTAAACAGTGCAAGAACTTATTTTGAATAAGGTTCCATTAAAATCTGTTTGACAGATATCATATTAGATATGAACGGGAAATAAACCGGGTTTCACATTCCTGATAATTTGGGAATGCTAGGCATATGTTTGGGTAATACCAAACTAAAACCCAAATTGGATTAGTTCCAATTGTAGGTTATCCTAGCGATACCATAAGTATAGTACTTATACAACTCACTAGAGAACAATTAGATTGTTGTTCACCATGCGGTTTTCCTTAAGAGGAATACCGATATGCAGTGGTAAGTGGGAGGATAGTATAACTCGATGAAAATCAGAGTAATACTGTTCAAGGCACCAATTCCTAATGGAACATAAATAGTTCATCAAGGATGAAACTATACCATAATCTTCGAATACACAAGAACCGCGTATGTTGGAGAGAGTCAGAAAACAACCTGGGGTATGGGTTTCTGATCTCACCTCATAAAGATGTCAATCTTATTGAGGAATACCAACTGACTATGTATGAGGAAGTGATACAAGGTATCGAATCCCTATTATGACAAAGTTTCATGAGTCCGAAATGGATTCTATGTATATCAACAGGTTTGGATACTAGTTGATGTACCACAAGGTATTGTGCCTATTGGTACTATATAAGTCTTCAAGGAAAACATACATGGATGGCAACATACCAACGTATAAAGCTAGGCTTTTAGCGGAAAGGTATCGTTATCAACATTGTGTTGATTACGATTCAACCTTTTACCTGTTGCCACGGTAAATCCTTTTGGATAATGCTTGCTAAAGCTGCGTATTTCATTTATGAAATATGTCAGCTTTACAGGAAAATCGCTTTCCTGAAAAGGAAACCTTTCGGAGGATGTTTACAACATCCTATCGGTTTTGTCGTACCAAAACTAGCAAACAAGGTTTGCGGGTTATTCGATCCATGTTTGGATTGAAGCAAGCATTAGGTTCTTGGAATTATCGTTTTGATGTAATCATAATAGTTTATGATTTAATTCAAAACGAAATGATTCTTGTGTATATTAAGAGGGTTAGTGGGAGCGCACTGACAGTGGATGTCCTATAAAATAATGATAATATGTCATTTCTTGGAAATGATATTCCCAAAATTATAATCGGTGAAAGCTTGGCTTTCAAGAAAACTCTCCGAGAAATCGTACATTGTAAAATGTACGCGACCTGGTTTCTCATACGCTTTGAGCATATGGATTCACAAATAGGCCAATCCAAGTGATAGTCACTGGATTGAAGTTAAGAACATCTTTAGTATCTTAGAGATCTAAGGATTTTGTCTTAAACTATGGAGAAGGAGAACTTGAATTGACTGGGATCACTATAGCAAATTTCCTAAACCGATAAAGACGACTAAAAGTCACAAACGGTATTATACAGTTTGAATAACGGTACAGTGAGCTGGAAATCTTCCAAGCAAGATACTGTTACCGAATAAACAACAAATTCGGGTTATTGCTGCAGCTGAAGCGGCAATAGAAGCCTTCTAGGTCGATAATAAATCTAATTAGATTAGATATAATTCTGTTAGCAGCTGAGTTAGGCTTGAGCACAGGCTAAAGAATTAATGGTCTCATCAACGATCCAGATACATACTTCGATATTCATCTGATTCGTTCAGATCATACATCGTGGCGATGTGATGATCGAATAAATCGAATCAGATGATAATCATGAAAATCCGCTGACGAAAGCATTTCTCAACAATTTGAGCCAACCGTACATAGTTCGGGTGTCAAGCACTCGAGTGACTGGCTATAGGCCAAGTTGGAGATTGTTGGACAATTATGACCCATAGCGTCACTATTTGTACAGATCATGGTGTGGTTGTACAAATTAACTATGTGACAAATGAGATTGCACTCTTATCATTTGTGATTAGATCACCTAGATGTATAAATGATAAGAGGTCCATGTGATTTGTTTCTGGATTGAGAATGATATGAGACAATATCAATCCACGTAGGATAAATCATTAAATATCCCTGGTCAGAGCATTATCGAGATTGGACATCGATGAATGCGTAAAAGACTAGTATTACACTTGTGCGCGTTGTGAGGGCACAACGGCATAGTTCTCATATATTTGGGTATGAGATACTCATGCAAGTGTAATAGGAGGTTGTGTTTCACCGATGGTACGGGAAACAGTTTCGCTATGGATAAGACCCCCTCAGAATTCCATTGGTAGTATGACTATGTGTCTATGGAAGTCCGAAATCAGGGTAGGTGTATTTGGTCTTAACCAGAGACTTGCACCGCTAATGCATACGACAATCAATATACTTTGGATGAGGTTGTCCAGGGATTTAACTGGTTTCTGTGTATGCCAATTCTGGGTATATCGAGAATCGTAGTGTGTTGGGTGTGATGTCAAGACGGAAGTGTCACTCCAGTCATATGGAGTTGATGATCGCGCAGGGATACAGAACTAATTCTCTAAATAAGGTTGCAACCGTCGGGATAATATGACTTGGTCATGATTATCCGATATTAAAGAGACTAGTTGCTCATAATCTGATATATGCTTCGTATGGGGCAAACACTGTACCAGCCCCAGGCCTCGCATGTGATCATCCGATACTGGACAAAAATACGCAATACTACATATACTACACCTGATACAGATCTTTTATTCCTGTAAGGATATTTCCGGAGAATTGGGTATACATGACTCTTTGCTAGAGGCCAACCTTGTCTTGTAATTCGTAGAAACGTAGTACGAGGTAATTACGTGTTCGGATAGTCCGACGACTGAATTTACTGCCAACATATCCGGGGATCTCATGGGTCGCTTCCCAAAGATTCATCGATGACGTATGACTCGAACTTTTAATTAATCTGGGATTAATAAGATTAGAGGGAAAAATAATCTGGGATTAATTGCGGAGATATTTTATCTGGGATAAAATACCATTTAGAGAGAGAACGATTAATTTGGAATTAATCGATAAATTAATATATTTGATATATTAAACGAAATTGGATTTCGACGCGGAATTAAAATTAGATTTTAATTCGGGCGAACGAATTAATTTAGAATTAATTCGTTAGTGACGTGAATAGTGATTTCGCTAGGCGTAATCATTTAATTACGACGCAACGGAAAATTCATTAATTTGGAATTAGCGAACCCGAGCTCGGGATTATTTTTCGAGCGCATCCGCATTTCGAATTCGAGTGCGGCACGTAAGTCAAATCAAGCGTAAAATCATTAGTCGCATCAAGCGTCAAATCACATGTCACTTTGAGTGATGTGACACTTGATTGATTGATGTGATTGATTGATGGTAGTTGTTGGAGTTGTTGGATAACTTTTAGCATTTTACTTTTGGAAAGACAAAATTGGTAAATCAATTAATTAATTTTGGAAATTGTTTTGTGTATTAGATACATAAAATAGCCAACAACTCACACTTCACTCATTCTCTCCTTTTGCTAACGTTTTGGAGCAACTATTCTTCTCTCTTTGTCTCGCCCAACAGGGGCTATTTTTTCTTCTGGTTGGCAGTGAACTGTCGTGACTCTTGAAGAAAATGGGAAGCAAAGTGCTTGAGATTTGTGGCAAATTTCAAGAGAGCTAGCCCTCCGAGAGAAATGCGAAGGTGATAGGGAAGTCCACCCATGAGCCGGGAATCGTTTCACAAAGCTTGGAGCTTGATTCTTGGGGATCAAAACCGAAACCAGTGAGGAAATTCACTGCACTACCGTGAGCAGTCCACTGCCGAGAAGATTTCATTTTTGTTGCCTCCGCGTCACTCAACCGATCGATGTAAGTATTCTGCGACTTCTCGAATGTATTCACACGTTTGTTTCATGTTTGTTATTCGATCCTTGGGACCTAGAAAATCCAACAGCCTTGACCCTGAGATTCATTCCCGGATTCATTCCTAAACTCTGACGATGTGGGCCTCGACCCAGAGATTCATTTCCGGATTCATTCCGAAATTCTGACGATGTGGTCCTCGACCTTGGGATTCATTCCCGGATTCATTCCAAAACTCTGATGATGTGGGCCTCGACCCTGGGATTCATTCCCAATTCATTCCAAAATTCTGACGATGCGGGCCTCGACCCTGGGATTCATTCCAAAATTCTTACGATGTGGTCCACGACCTTGGGATTCTTCCAAAACTCTGAAGATGTGGGCCTCGACACTGGGATTCATTCCAAAATTCTGACGATGTGGGCCTCGGCCTTGGGATTCATTCCAAAACTCTGATGATGTGGTCCTCGACCTTGGGATTCATTCCCGGATTCGTTCCAAAATTCTGACGATGCGGTCCTCGACCCTGGGATTCATTCACGGATTCATTCCAAAACTATGATGATGTGGGCCTCGACCCTGGGATTCATTCCAAAATTCTGAAGATGTGGTCCTCGACCTTGGGATTCATTCCCAAACTCTGATTATGTGGGCCTCGACCTTGGGATTCATTCCAAAATTCTGACGATGCGGGCCTCGACCCTGGGATTCATTCCAAAATTCTGATGATGTGGTCCTCGACCTTGTGATTCATTCCTAGATTCATTTCAAAACTCTGATGATGTGGTCATCGACCTTGGGATTCATTCCAAAATTCTGACGATGTGGGCCTCGACCCTGGGATTCATTCCCAAATTCTGACGATGTGGTCCTCGACCTTGGGATTCATTCCCAGATTCATTCCAAAACTCTGATGATGTGGTCCTCGACCTTGGGATTCAATCCCGGATTTATTCCAAAATTCTGACGATGTGGGCCTCGACCTTGGGATTCATTCCAAAACTATGACGATGTGGGCCTCGACCCTGGGATTCGTTCCCGAATTCATTCCCAAAACTACTGATAAAGTGGGCCTCGACCCTAAACTGATATTGATGTGGGCCTTTCCCCCAAACTGATACTGATGTGGGCCTCCCCCCAAACTGATACTAATGTGGGCCTCGCCCCCAAACTGATATTGATGTGGGCCTCGCCCCCAAACTGATAGTGATGTGGGCCTCGCCCCCAAACTGATACTGATGTGGGCCTCACCCCCAAACTGATACTGATGTGGGCCTCGCCCCCAAAATGATACTGATGTCGGCCTCGCCCCCAAACTGATATTGATGTGGGCCTCGACCCATGCTTCATTCTCGAAATGTCCTTCTTGGCATACTGAACCTCATCCCCGAGGCATTGTTTGATATGATGGTTCATTCCCGAACCGTGCTGCATGAGGAAGTGGAGACTGGTCGCCCCTTAGTCTCAGTTCATCTTTCTGTCCTTTGTTGCTTTTTCATTTTCTTCAACACCTGCGAATAGAAACAAAACACCAAAAAGAATGCAAGTACGTTACGTGTATGCATGCATGCATGAATGAATTTCCTATTCCGTTGGATTAGGTCTTCTTTGTGCTCTTCGGCGCCCTTTGTCTACAAATGTCTTCGGTCACCCCCTGGGTCCACTTACGGTTTCCTTCTGCTGATTCTTTTCTGGTGATTGTTCAGTTCTCTTCTGTCTCATGGCTCAAATTCTCGATATATCCCTTATTCGCGGGGTGGTAGACTGGTCGTCCCCAGACTTGGTTTAGCTTTCTGCTCCCCGCTGTTTGCACTTGGTCAAGATGAACCACATGGTGGGGCCTTCCATATCATCATACTATATTACATTCTACGAAGTAGTCCCCATAGTTATACATATTATCATCCTCAAAGGATGCCCAGTGTAGAAGTCGGAGAACCTTCAAAACATTCAATGCAACTCAAATCCAAGTCTTTGGATAAATGATCTAAGCCAGACTCAAAATGTGTGTGTGCAAAGGTTCTTTCACAGCTTGATCCTTAAGTAAGCCAACTCAATGATTTCGTTTCAAAAATCGGGATCGATGGGTCCAACCAACCTAGATGTCTCAGTTACGTTCTTCAATTGCTTTTCTGAGCTCAATGTGGTATGTTTTTATTTTCTTTTCCTTTGTCTCTCTTTTTTCTTTTCGTTTTGAACTTCATCTTCTTTTTTTATTTTCCTTTTTTTTTCTTTCCTTTTTTTTTCAACACACCTACCCTTTAAGATATCATTTCTCCTCATGGTGGTCCTAATACTCGCCCATGGGTAGCTTCACACTTATCGGTTATAGGTGGTTTAATTTTTTCCTTATATACTTTTATTTTATTTTCAACCACACCACACATCCTAACACAAGCAAATCATGATATACATCTAAGCAAACGGTCATTCACCGACCTACAATTTTTTTAACTAGTCACATTGCCAACTACTCAGGTTTTCACCGCTAAGAACCTATAATGAAGTGCTTACGAGTCTAACATAGATCAATCAGTCAAAGTATCAGATAAAAGCACATCAAGAGTTTATCGTTTCTAAGATTCCTCCCTAAAGCAAACGATTTCATCATTGGACTTATGCTTAACTATTAAGGACTAAGAAAAAAAATTTCTTTTAATTTTTTTTTCTTCTTCTTCTTTTTTTTTATTTTTTTTTTCGCCGAAGGTCCCCCAATGGTCTTTCTATTCTTACCGTAAAGTTTTATGTTTTTCAGTTTCTTTTTCCCTGATATCCATGTTTGCTAAACTCTTTTTGACAAATCTTTCTTTCTTCTCTAACCCAACGGATATCTATGATGGCTTTTAAAAGTAAAAGTTAGCATGTATGCATATGATGCATGTAATGTATAAGTCGGCCCATTATCATTTTAAACATTCAATCATACTATTGCGAGGTGCAAACTTGTCTCAGTTGAAAAGGCCCAACAGGTTTACACTTTTGCAATAACATGACTAAATAACTTCAACTGGTACAGGGCCTAAATAGAAAGTGGCTGATCGGTATTTTAGAACCTTTTGGCCCAACTGTCATAAAGCACGGACTCGTCACAGTTTAAATGGCCCAACAAGCCAATACCTCATGACAAGAGGTCCAACTAAATCCAAATGACGATGGTCCTAAACGCATGCATAAAGGAATAGTTTCTATTGGTCCTACGACTACAATTCATATGCGGGTTTATAGGGGTATAGACAAAGGATCTTGTCGATGAAGGGTTACCCACAGTAGGTCTCCCCACTCAAGGTTCCGAGCGACCAAGTGAGCGCACCTTTTTTATACATTAAGGTACGTGTCAACGAGTTATTGTGCATGACTGAGTGTCAAATGGATTTCCCGTTGTAGATTCCCCAGAGGGAGGGTGGAGTGAACTCTCTTAAATACCCAAGCCTCTTAGGCTCTTATCGCTTGGTGACAGGAATAACCAATGAGTCCTCCAAATTAGTCCATCACAGTAAGCTACGAGTACATGATTATCTAGGTGCCTTCACAGCTTTTTCTTATAGAAAGGTAGTGAATGAAGGAAGACAGCAAACCATTACCTAGCCTTAATAATGCATTCGATTAAACCCCTTTAACCCACTGTAGACACGGTTAACTAAAACAAAAATCACAAACATTACAAGACATTATTTCGGGTCCAATTCTCTATCCCTAGTGGAGTCGCCAGACTGTATGACACAGAACTTGACGACGCTGTTCTAGGCTCCTGGCCTAGTTGGGAGTACGGAGTAGCCCGTGGGGGACTAAACTAGAGAATAAAGAAGTCGCCACCCAGTGTGAACCGGGAAAATGATTTAAGGCCGCACTCACCCCTCGCAAGGGAAGACCTCAAACCGTTGGGTTCGGAATGATCCCTTACTTATGCCACTTGTAATGAAATGATTTGTGCAATAACTTAACCGAATCTACGCAGCATATGTATTCAAGAATAACCTAGATCTAGTTCGCATTCATGAAAATAAATCATATAGCTAAGTTTGCATGCTTTAAAAGTAAGTCATCATAACAGCAAACATACGATATCACACAATAATCTCATGAGCATTTTGAATTATCAAACACGAAAAATAAATAACAACCTAAACATAAACATATATTAAACTCCTAATGCGAAAGAAAATAACTAAATCATGCATAAAGAAATAACATAATCATGCTTAAAAATAAATAACATACTAGACTAAATCATACTTAAAAATAAATAACCTATTAGACTAAAACATGCTCGTACACAAGGTTGGATGAGACGAAATATGTGTGTCTCTCAAGTGGTACGTGGAGTTGTATCCTGAGTGCAGACCGCAATACCGTCCATTCGGATTCGGCTACGGAATTTTCATCCGGGTTTCCATTCGATATACCGCAAGAGAGAACACATATTTCGTTCCTCCGGAAATCACATCATGCACCAATCCACAATACTCATGCGAAAAAAAGTAAAAATAAATAAAAAATAAAGCATAATAAATAAAAGGGGTGCCCTCAGGTCTAACCTCTTAAGTCGTCTCTCGGAAGCGCGTTACACGACCGTCTTCGCAACTCCTATGGTTCACTGGTTTGTTGTATTCCTTCATTGCCTCGCTGTTTTGTCTCAGTTTTTTCACTATTTTAGACTATTTTTGGATCGGTTCAGGGGCTAAAATATTGGCTATTTCGGTGGTAAAAACTGGACAGTTTCGGGGTAGTTTGGATGTGCAGTGCAGGGGAGTTTATGCGGCTGTTTTGGGCATGCAGTGCAGGGATTTATGCGGCTATTTTGAGGCTGGACAGTGGGTGGTTTGTGGGGGTTCTATGCGGATGAACTGGGCAGTTTTGGCATGGATGTATGCGGCTGAACTGGGCAGTTTTGAAGGGGTTTTATGCGGTGCAGTTGGGCAGTTTTTGCGGGGGTTTTTTGCGTGCAGTGAGGGGGTGTTTCACGGTTGTTTGAGGGCTATTTCACGACAGTTTGTGGCGTTGAATGGGGCTGGTCGGGGCTATGGTTTTGTGGCGTGAGGAGGGTGCTTGAAGGGCTTTTTTGTGTGAGTGAATTAGAGGCTTGCTGGTCGGCTATGTGTTGATGCGTGAATTGAGTGGCATCAGTTGGGTTTGGCTAGGTGTTGATGCGTGAGGTGTAGGGCGTCAGTTGGGTTTGTCTATCTGTTGAAGGCAATGTGTGTGGCGTCAGTTGGGTTTCTTACGTGAGTGCAAGGTGATGTGTCTTGGAGAGTTGGTCGGCAATGAGATATGGTTTTGTTTTGTGAGAATGAGCTAGGGTCCAAGGGTTTGGCTTGTGTTCTCTTTTATAGGAGAGGGTTGGGGTTATCCTTGTATAGGTAGGGAAATAATATTGTAATTATGGGGGGAATATTTAATTTGTGTATCATAAGGAAATGATATCTTTAATTAGAGAGGTAATTTGTTTTAGTTAGGAAGATGATTATTGGGATTTGATTTGATTTCATTTAGTTTAGGCATGTGATTTAATTTAATTAGGAATGTGATATATGAGATTTGATTTGATTTATTTAATTTAGGAATGAGATTTATTTTGATTGGATTGGATTTAATTTAATTTGATTTAATTTAATTTTTTACATGTGTTTTAAATGTTTTAATTATTATTGGATGTGATTTAATTGGCTTGGGCTAGATGGGCGTGTGGCTTTGGTTTTGGGTTAGGGATGTGTTTTAAAACAGAGGTCCAACAAGCAAACCCGAAGCTAAACAAGCGAATTAAATCCAATAAGATGTCAATTCCCGACTCTTCCCTTCCGACGTCCATTTCCCGCGACTTCCATAATTTAAAGAGGTAGTGTCTCCATGTGAGACTCATCATCGGGACTTACATGTAAAAATGCAGTGCCTACAGTCGCCCCCACTTTGATGGGACTTGTGCAGTGTGTGACAATGACAGTCCTATCAAAGTTTATGCAATGCATTTTTACTTACTTTGCTCGCCAGCTGCTGCTTGACTCGCTTGTTGCTTCGAACTGAGTTGATTTGGTGGTGAGGTGCTGCGACCCCTGAGGTTCATCCTTGTAAGATGGTGCGATCTCTAGAAATCACTACCGAACTGAGCTGATGAGAGGTGGTCCATCCTCGAACCGAGTTGATAAAGTGAGCCTCGACCCTGGGATTCATTCCCAAAACTACTGGTGAAGTGGGCCTCGACCCTAGGATTCATTCCCGAAACTCTGATAATTTGGGCCTCGACCCTGAGATTCATTCTCGGATTCATTCCAAAACTCTGACGATGTGGGCCTCGACCCATGGATTCATTCCCGGATTCATTCCAAAATTCTGACGATGTGGTCCTCCACCTTGGGATTCATTCCCAGATTCATTCCAAAACTCTGATGATGTGGGCCTCGACCCTGGGATTCATTCCAAAATTCTGACGATGCGGGCCTCGACCCTGGGATTCATTCTAAAATTCTGATGATGTGGTTCTCGACCTTGGGATTCATTCTCGGATTCATTCCAAAACTCTGATGATGTGGGCCTCGACCCTGTGATTCATTCCAAATGACCAACTTTGCATGACAATTACCAACCAGCCGTATAGGCGGTATCCAGATTAAGTCAAATTAATAATTAATTACCAACCGACCAATATGGCGGTATCCTCGTTAAGTAAGTTTTTAACTAGTTTATATATTATAATTAAGGGAGATTAATCTAAATATTAGTAATAAAATTTTTACCTTATACCCCAGCGAATGGGAGTTACCTCCTCATTACTGAAAAGTAAAAACTGAAAATTAAAGAAAGAAAAGTATTGTGCTTAAAAGTAAATTGCCGAAAGTAAAAACTGAAATGTAAAGAAAAGAAAGTGTGAAAGCGGAAATTAATTACTGAATGCTGTAAATAAACAAACAAGATACAATCTTCTTAGTATTCTTCAGGAATTCTTTAGAAGAAAGTATGAATTTACAAATGAAATGGCTTGGTATTTATAGGCAAAATTTTGCCTCCATCAAATCATCCACCAAATCCATTATTAATTGCTCCACTAATTGCTCCACCAAATCTATTATTAATTGCTCCAATAATTGCTCCACTAATTTCTATCGTGTTTGGTGGGAGTTTGACTATTTTTATTATTTTTTTTTTTTTTTATTTTTGCTTTGAAAATGACTTTAATAATTACACATAACACACTACGGATGTTTGATCAATTTCGGTCATGAAATATTCCGAATTAGAAATTACTCAGTTCTTCAAAGTTGTAGATCATTGAATTTTATTTAATCTGCAACTTTAATCAGCTCAATCCGATATCGGAGTAAAAAGTTATTCCCAAAATATGACAGATGCGCAAAACTGGAATTTCCAAAACTGCATTTCGTTAAAACGCCCTTTCAAGTTTCCAATCTCCAAAATTAATATGTCAAGTCCAATATTTGCCCTTATTTGACCCATATTTCGTCTTGAATGATTCCATTGAGTCCCAACATTATTTTATCTGCAAAATAAACTAAAACACATCAAAACGTTCATCAAACCCGAGAAACTAAACAAAATATTAAGTAAAATGGGCGATAAATATTGATATATTTTCCGCTCATCACCATGGCCTTCCTAAAAGAATGTGTCATGCATGCAAGGGTATAACATCACACAAAACATCATCAGTATAAGGCCCAATGGTGAAGCTCAATAATACCTGCCTAGTCACCCGTACTTCTCCACAGTCATTCAACCACTGCAACTTGTAAGGCTTGGGATGCTTCAAGTAATCTAATCCCAACCTCTCAACTAAAGATGTACTTGCGACATTAGTACAAATGTCCCCGTCAATGATCATACTACACTCATTGCCATTCACAAGACATCTAGTATGGAATATGTTCTCCATTTTGCATATCACTATCATCCTCACCAATTTGTGCACTCAAAGCACGCTTCACAACTAATGACAAGTTATCCAGCGGGTATGCAGCTCCCTTTCTGTCACTAGTATCCTCCATCACAGGCTCATCATCCTCAACCTCAACCTCACTGTCAGTAGAATGTACCTCACCAATTTTCTTATCAATTACCTGTTGGACAAAATGACCCATAGCGTCACTATTTGCACAGATCATTGTGTTGTTGTAGCAAATTAACTATGTGACAAGGAAATTGCACTCTCATCATTTGTGATTAGATCACCATAGATATATAAATGAAGAGAGGTCCCTATGATTAGTACCTGGACTGAGAATGATATGAGACAGTATCAGTCCCCGAAGGTTTAATCATTAAATATCCCTAGCCGTAGTATTATCGAGACTGGACATCGATAATGCGGAATAGGCTAGTATTGCACTTGTGCGCGTTTGTGAGGGCACAACGGCATAGTTCTCATATATATAAGTATTGGATACTTATGCAAGTGCGATAGGAGGTCGTGTTTCCGATGGTACGGGAAACAGCTTCGCTCTGGATAGACCCCTCGGAATCCCATTGGTATTATGACTATGTGTCTATGGGAGGCCGAAATCGAGGTAGGTGTGTATAGTCTTAACCTGAGACTTGCATCGCTAATACTTACGATAATCGATAAACTTTGGTCTTGGTGGTAGGGGACTTTAACCGGTTCTGTGTACACCATTTCTGGTTTATCAGAGAGTCGTAGTGTATTGGGTGTGATGTCAAGACGGAAGTATCACTTCAGTCATTTGGAGATGATGTCACGCAGGATACGGTACTAGTGCTCTTGAGTGTTGCGCAACCAATCGGGATATTGTGACCAGGTCATGTATATCCGATTATAGAGACTATGTTACCAGACATCCGACATGTGTTTCGGACGGGGCAGACACTTATCCAGCCCCAGCCCTAGCACGTGATTATCCGATACTGGGCCGATATACACAATACTACGGTATACTACGCTTGATACAGATCTATATATTCCTATAAGAATATTTTGGAGAATGGGTAGGCATGGCGCTTTGCTAGAAGCCAACCTTGTCTTGTAAATCGATATAAACGTAGTACGAGGTACTTACGTGTTCGGATAGTCCGACGATCGTATTTACTGCCAACATATCCGGAGATCTCATGGGTCGCTTCCTGAAGATTCACCGATGACGTATGACTCGCACTTTGATTAATCTGGGATTAATTAGAAGAGAGAGATAGAATTAATCTGGGATTAATTCGGAGAGATAGATTAATCTGGGATTAATTCGATGAGAGAGAAAATTAATCTGGGATTAATTGCGGAGATATTTTATCTGGGATAAAATATTAATTAAGAGAGAGAACGATTAATTTGGAATAATCGATAAAATTAATATATTCGATATATTAATCGAAATTGGATTTCGACGCGGAATTAAAATTAGATTTTAATTCGGGCGAACGAATTAATTTAGAATTAATTCGTTAGCGACGTGAATAGTGAATTCGCTAGGCGTAATCATTTAATTACGACGCGACGGAAAATTCGTTAATTTGGAATTAGCGAACCCGAGCCCGAGAGTGATTGCGAGCGCGTTCGCATTTCGAATTCGAACGCGGCATGCAAGTCACATCAAGCGTCAAATCGCTAGTCGCATCGATTGTCAAATTACTTATCACTTTGAGTGATGTGATATGACATGTTGTCACTTTATTAAAGTGACATGATGTGAATATAGAAAGGTGATTGTTTGAAAGTTGATAGGACTTTTGTATATATATTTTATTCATTTACTTGGTAAATGGAATAAAGATATATGTATATAAAAATCATTCTCTCTCTCTTTGACCAATTATGGTTCACGGTTTCTTGGCAAATATTTGTGCCATTCACGTGACTTCTAGTCTTTTGGGTTGTTCACGTTTTTGGCCTAATTTTGTGACTAGATTCATGTGACACTCTCTCACTTCTTTGGTCTTCACGGTTTTAGACAAAAATGGAGCCAAAAACCTCTTCTCTCTTCTCACGGTCTCCTTGACCGATTATCTTCTTCCTTTGTTCTGTTTTCTGCCGAAAATGGAGAAGCAAGATAATGATTTTGTGGCAAAAATCGAGTGCTAGCACACCTTGAGCATACATAGGTGATAGGGAAGCATCTTCTTGAGCAAGGAAGCTTGAAGCTTGGAGCTTCAATGGAGTCATCCATGGCCGAAAATGGAGGAGATTTTCACAGCCCCCTGTGTGCGTTCACTGCAGTTCCAGAAGCTCCAAAACCGAGCTTGATGAAGCCAAAAACGCATGTTCTTCATTTCATCAAAACCAATCAATGTGAGTTATGTTTCCGCCTTACTCCTTTGATGTGTTCATAACTCGTTTTTTATGCATTGTTTGTGATCTTGTGGACTTGATTGAACTCCAACATTGGTATCTAGAGCCATTGATGCATGAAATCCGAAATTAGGGTTCTTGGCAAATTTGGGGCTTTTTGATTTTGGCTTGATTCTGACAAATTGATTGTGTAAGAATGCTTATATATGATCTAATTTGAGATATATGTAATCAATTTGACAAAAAAAATCATTGGATTGATTTTCCCCCCATTTGCAAATTTTGGTAGAAACTTTAATTGGGTAAAATGTGTTTAAGCATGTTTTAATTGCATTGGATGTTTAAGTATGCTTAGACATTTTAATTGAGATTGTGTGTGGTCAATTTCATGAAATTGGATTGGATTCATTTTTCCCCAAATGGAGGCTTGGCCGAAAATTGGAAGAACCTAATGTCTTGGTAATTTTGTTTTGTTTGATCATTGGATGACTTAAGACAATTGGTTAATGTTGCTTTGATGTTCAATTGGATTGAATTTTGATTTAGAACATTTTTCCCTTTTAAAGTGGCTTGGCCGATTTTAAAGAACATGAATTCTTTGTGATTTTGTTGTTTTAATTCATTGGATGAATTGTATTGATTTGGGAAATTATGATTGTGGACTCAATTGGATTGAAACCGAATCGAATTTAAAAACCCCTAATTGCCGAGACTTGAAAGCATGTTAATTGGGTTTGATTTTAATTGAATTGTGTTGGACACTATTTGGTTGTTAAAGTGCATGATTAATTAGGCTAATTGATATTTTAGAAATGTTAATTGGGTAATTGATTGTGTATTACACTTAGGTTAATTAATTATGAAATTTGGAATTTTATAAGTTAATTAATTTGGGCTTGATTTTGGAAATTAGGCTTGTTAGGTTGTAATTGGGCTTTTGGGCTTTGTTGTAACAAAGTTGGGTTTAGGCAAAATTGGTTGGATCCAATTAGGCCCAAAACCGAATCCAAAAGGTCCAATTATGACTTAATGGACCTTAATTATTTAATTGGGCCTAATGGGCCAAAATTAATTTAAAGGCTTATGGGGTAACTCCCGGATTGGATTTTGGTTGTTCGGTTTGACCCGAGTTGACCAAAAGTCCACGCCTATAGAAATTAATTAAAAGCCCATTGGACTTTAATTAAATAAAACATTAGATGTTAGTCGGGCTTTGAGACCCGTTGCGATTAAATTTGGAATTTAAGTCGTAAAGGTTCGTTAATAAAAGTGTAATATTTAATTTGGAATTAAATAATGAATTAGAATTAAATACGTATTAAATTGGATTTAATTATGTAATTTAATTTAATTCGTAGAATTGTACTTTGAGTACGTGTTTGCAATACGAGTTTGACTCGAACAAAAATCAAATCTTTGTTTGAACATTGGATGGTCACTAATAATCAAGATTAATTAATTTGATTGATTGATTGATAACATGCTTGTATGAATACATGGTTGTGATGTTTGAATAATGTATATCGGATGGATATTAGTCGGGTTGGGCGATTTTGGAAATTGTAATAAATTTGATTTATTAATTGGACCTGCGTGTCCAGCCTTATCTCTCATATTTCTTTGTATTCTTTCTCACCTATTCCCCTCCATGTAAAAGAGGTTTCTTTAGAAGTGTAGTGTAACGGGTAGAAGTAATACAAGTGCTAGCGGGAGAGAGAAAGTGAGAGATTTGATCTAGGATCAATGTAAAATATCCATCCGCATATCATTATTATTTTATTTCATACTCGCTTTATTATGTGTTTAGAATGCATGCTTAAGGGTGTATGATGATGAGACCTTAACAAAGATAATTAAATTGGTAGCCAATTTGCACGCAAAAACCCTCGTTTTATATTAAGCAAATATCCTTCCATTGAATGATTCTTGTTCAAGATCCGAAGTTGGCATTGGTTTTTATTGACCAAAGTCAAGACCTTTGTCAATCTAGGATGTACTTGAATCATGAGAGTTTTGTTGCATATCGGTGTCTTGTCCAAATCGTGATTTTTTGGCCAAAGTCAGGTCACTTTTTGTCCAATGACATTGATTACAAAACTTTCCTCGTCAATGGGTCCAGCTTAACTGGAATCATTAGGTTTGTTTTTGGCCAAAGCCATGGCCTAGATGATTCAGAGGATAGGGTTAGGAAAATGTATTGGATACATTGACATTATACATATGTTTCAGACTTGGATGTCCACCTAACCGGATCTAGGATTGGATGAGATCCAATTGATCTGTGAGATCTACCTAGTTAAATAGCATACAACTTTTTATTGGCCAAAGTCAGGGTTGTGTGTTATTTAATAGGATCCTAGCCCACTAGGAAACACGGTTTCCCGAGTACTCCACAGAGGGTTAGAGGCTCGACGAAAAATAGTGGGAGGCAAGTATGAATTTGCAACATTCGTTCGAATACTCTCGCTAAACACGCTCATTTTATTTCGTCATTAGATTAAATGTTAGTTGGACTAATATTTAAATTGTTATTTTTAATAAACAGTTGGACTGTATTATACTTATTATATATATATAATTGGATTATATTAATCAATATATTTGAATTAATTAATTTCAGTTTACAGTTGATTTTATAATTGGATTATAGTAATCAATGTAATTGAGGTTAATTAATTTGGATTATATTTGATTATATAGTTGGACTATTATAATCATTATAATATATAATAGTACCACTAATCGTTGATTAAATAGTTGGACTATTGTAATCAAGATAATAACTTGAAAAGTTGGATATTTAAAATATAATCTAGGATTAAAATATTTTAAATGATTTAATTTTCATATTGGGAATAAATAATAGGTTACTTTATTTGATAAAATAACTTATTATACATTAAGCCCAAAATTAAGCAAGATAAGTAGAGCATAAAATCTTTGGAAGATTTTTGTGATGATGACTTTAAT
>SKCR01050169.1:0-40820 GCA_019454045.1 Zanthoxylum bungeanum | reverse complement strand
GTGCAGTTTGGGGTAAATGCAACTGAAGATCCTAATGCCCACATCAGCAACTTCCTGGAAGTTTGCGGTACTTTCAATTACAATCGAACAGCTGAGAAGCAATGAGACTGTAAGTTTTTCCATACTCCTTGAAGGACAGAGCTAAAGCTTGGCTACATTCACTACCAGCAGGTTCTATCACAACTTGGAACACTCTAGCCACCAAATTCCTTGCAAAATACTTTCCACCAGCCAGAACTGCAAAGTTAAGGAATGACATCACATCCTTCATGCAACAAGATTCAGAAACCATTTGCGAAGCTTGGGAAAGATTCAAAGATTTACTTCGGAAATGTCCTCATCATGAGATCGCAAAGTGGCTACAAGTTCAGACCTTCTACAATGGACTTTCTCGAATAATGAGAACCACAATCAATGCTGCTGCTGGAGGAGCTTTGATGGCAAAAGGAGAAGATCAAGCCTGGGACTTAATTGAAGAAATGGCCAACAATAATTCCTTGTGGCCAACAGAAAGGAGCATGATCCAAAGAATTGCATGAATTTATGAAAGTGGAGACAATACAGCAGTCAACGCCAAGCTAGATCAGATATGCAAATTCATGGAGACTCTTACCACTGGATCCACAAGTTCACCATATGGAGGAGCACCAGAACTAAACCAACATGAAGAGACGGTGAATTATGTCAACAATTTCAACAGACAGAGGAACAATCCATATTCCAACACTTACAACCCAGGGTGGAGGAATCATCCTAATTTAGCATGGAGCAACAATACAGGTCAACAACAGAACTATCCACCACCTGAATTCCAACAATAGAACAAAGGCAAGGAGCAGGCAAATGAACCAGGAATAACAGAAGTGTTGACCTACTTGAAAAAGATGGAAGCAAAACACGACTCTAAAGCAGCAAGATATGATGATATATTTCAAAGCCATTCAGCCTCTATCAAAGCACTTGAGAATCAAATCGGACAACTAGCCAATGCTCAGAGTTACAGACCGTCAGGTACCCTTCCTAGCAACACATAGCCAAATCCAAGGAACATGGGGAAGGAGCAATGTCATGCCATCATGTTAAAAAGCGGTACTGAAATCAACAAAGATGGTGGAGCCAAAACAGCTGATGAGGAAGTTCCAAAAGAAACAAAGCAACAGATGGAGGAAAACGAAGCAAAGGAAAAAGAACAGATCACTCCACCTCCACCTTTTCCTCAACGTCTTCAGAAGAACAAATTGGACAAGCAGTTTTCTCGGTTCTTGGAGATCTTCAAAAAGCTGCATATCAACATTCCATTTGCAGAAACATTGGAAAAAATGCCCACCTATGCCAAATTCATGAAAGATATTCTTTCACGAAAACAGAGATTGGGAGATTACGAAACAGTAGCATTAACAGAAGAATGCAGTGCCATCATTCAGAGGAAACTTCCCCCCGAAGTTGAAAGATCCTGGCAGTTTCACTGTTCCTTGCGTCATAGGAGAACATAACTTTGGTAAGGCTTTATATGATTTAGGTGCAAGTGTTAACTTGATGCCTTTTTCTATTTTCAGGAAATTACAGATTGGAGAAACAATGCCAACTTCAGTCTCACTACAACTTGCTGATAGAACGCTCGTATTTCCAAGAGGCGTAGTTGAGGATGTGCTGGTCAAGGTTGACAAATTCATTTTCCCAGCAGATTTTATTGTCCTTGATATGGAAGAAGACGCAGATGTGCCAATCATCCTCGGGAGACCATTCTTGGCTACAGGTCGAACCATTATTGATGTACAAAAAGGAGAACTAACCATGAGGGTACAGGACCAAGAAGTAACATTTAATGTTTTCAAGGCCATGAATTTCCCAGATGATGAAAAGAAGGAGGAATGTTTCAAACTCGATGTGATACACAGTACCATTCAGAACTCCAATGTAATGCAAAGTTCTACTGACAAACTTAAAACATGTCAATTGCCTGTGGAGCCTAAAGATAAAGCGTCTTTTGTACTGAAGAAGCCAATTCTTACACTACAAGAAACAGAAAAGAAAAAGTTCCACCAGCTCAACGAATTAGAGGAATTCACAATCAGCCTTTTGACGATGCCCAAATTGTATAAAGAATAGGGCAAGAAAATACATGATGAGAAGTTAGTGCGCATACAACTGGAACCAGGGCAGAAGGTACTGTTAAACAAATCAAGGGTGAAATTCTTCCCATGGAAGCCAAAATCACGGTGGTCAGGTCCATTTGTGATCACCAAAGTTTTACCAAAAAGAGCCGTTGAGATACATGATCCTGACGCTAACAAAACTTTCAAGGTTAAAAACAAGCGTGTCAAGCACTACTGGGGAGAATCATTTGAGCGACAAAAAGAAAGTGTCACACTTTCAGATCCAGCTTAACGTTCGAGAAGTCAAGTCTGGCTGACGACTTTAAACTTAGCGCTAGCAGGGAGGCAACCCATGCAATTTTTGTATATAATGTGATTTGGTGTGATTTATTTTTGTGTGTTTAATTTTTTCAGGTATAGTCATTTCAAGATGGAAGAAGCTCTCACAAATCTTCAGAAGCAATTTCCTTCTCTCCCTCAAAAATCTCTGATGAAAGTTTACAAAGCTCGCTTAGAACGGATGAGATTACTGATGTTCAAGGGTATTCCTACTGACATTCGTTGGTTAATTGAAGCACGGGTCCGATTGGCAGGTGAGTCTTCTGAATCTTTTATTTCACATGTCTGGCTTAGGAAAGAGCACATATGCTAAAAAGAGAAGAGCCAAAAGAATGTGTGTTTGTTATAAATGTGCTCGCATATTTTGTAATACTCGTTGTCGTTCTTTAGGAATGGTGCCTGATAATCGCGAAGATAAGATTAACTTCATTAGGGATGGCTTGAGTAAGGAGTCTTTGGATGACATATCAAAAACTCCTGAGACGCATCCCAGTGGATGTGTGTATCATGAAATTCGCATGTTATATGCACAATTCCAAAAGGAAAGACAACTGTTAAGTCTTGGGAATCTGACTCAAAAAGACTCTGTTTGCCAATTTATAAGAAAATTGGATGGGAAGCTTGTCCCTGACGCATTGACGTCAATCAAGCCGTTACTTTTCTTGTAAATATTATATCTCTTTGTCTTTTCTTAATAATTGTGATTTGTTTTGTTGTTTTATTTTAATTTTCTCGACAGGATCCAGACCTTTTTGAATATCACGATATTATTTCGCTACTAATCGTCCTCTGGAAGATACTTGTGCTATTTTTACTCACCCTTTTCAGGTACTATAAATTCAGCCCGTCATTGCACTTATGAAGGCATCCAGAGTTGAGAAAGAAATACATAAAAAAATTGGAAGCCACTTCAAGAAGACGAGTTGAAAACATCTGTGTGTTCTGCGGTAGTAGTGTGGGTACTAAGCCACAATACGTAGAAGCAGCACAGGAATTGGGTCGAGTCTTAGCTGCAAGGAATATGCATTTAATATATGGCGGAGGCAATCTCGGACTTTTGAGGATAGTTTCAAAGGCTGTACAGGAAGGAGGCAGTCACGTTTTGGGAATCATCCCAAAACCCTTGGCAGAGGAAAATCTTATTGGATCATCAAACGGAGAGGAACTGATCGTGCCAGGTATGTCTGAACGACTGGTAGAAATGATTAACCGTGCTGATGCTTTTATCGCTTTGCCAGGTGGCTTGGGCACATTGGAGGAAATTTTTATAGTTCTATCTTGGGCGAACCTGAACATACACCAGAAACTGCTTGGACTGTTTAATGTTGATGGATTTTATGATTTTCTTTGTGTGTTTCTTGATGATGCTCGGAGAAATGGGTTCGTGTCAAAACCTGTGAAAGAACTCCTATTTACTACCAGAACTGCTCCAGATCTAATTGACCAACTCTTAGCCTATGAACCACGAGTTGACCCTATCCTTTCAAAGATAAATTGTTCTGAGGATGATCGTGGTAAGAGGCGTAGGATTAATCTGGATCTTAACCTTTAATTTCCCGTAGAATTTCAGCTAACCAGGTATTATTTTCTAAACTCTTCTTCTACTTTTTAAGAAATTGGGGACAATGTCTCATTTAGGTTTGGGGGAGGGAATTAGTTGATCAGTACCTTGTTTTTAGTTTGTGTGTTGTTTTTATTTTTAGTCCAAATTTTTTAGAAAAATACAAAAAATTGAAAAATTTTCAAAAATTACAAAAATATGTTTTTATTTTGCGTTTTTGTGTTTTTATTTCCACTCCTGAGACGTATCTCAAGCCTATTTTCGAAATAAGTTAATTTTTATTTATTTCATTTTGAATTATTTAATTTGTGAATTCTCCTTAAAACAGACTAAAATGGATCTTCATATGCTCAGTTGATAGATATTATCAATATATATAGTAACATACAGACATGAGCTAAATTGAAAAGTTTGTAATATTCAGTGCTCTAGTTTAATTGGAGGAAACATCTCAAAAAGCAATGGAGTAAAAAAATTAAAAATTAAAAATTAAAAAAAACGTCTGAGATCCGAGTTATTAAGTCTGTAAGGGTGTTTTAACACCTAGTGCCCTAAAGCCAACTGGTTTGGGAGTCACTGGCCCAAAGCTCGCTACATGCATCAAAGATGCTGCAAAAAAAAATATATCTGAAATCTGAGTAATTAAGTCCGTAGGGGTATCTTAACACCTGGTGCCCTAAAGCCAACTGGTTTGGGAGCCACCGACCAACACTCGCTACATAGATGGAAGATATTGTATATAAATAAAAAAATAGAGAAAAAAATCAAAGAAAAAATCAGAAAAAATCAGAAAAATGAGAAAAATTATTCCATTGCTGCAAAAAGGTGTGAATTCTGATAAAACTTTAGGACAAAAATATTACTCTCTTATCAACTGCACTTATGACTGTTGTGGGCAAAAATGAGTTGTTTAATATATATGGCTGTGTATATGAAGAATGACAAATATAATCGGAGAATTTACTTATTCAGTAATTTAGAAAGAAACAAAACAACTAGTAACTTGGAGTAGAAGTTTCACCTGATTAGTTACTAACTTCTTTATTCTCTTTTCGCTTGTCTTTTTGCTTTTGTGTGCATTAGATTTAATACCTTTTTACTTTTGTAAAATGTTTGTGGGTATCATTACTGTAAACCCTCACGAGACTACAACTTGTCCACTAGGGACACCTAGAGGTTGTAAAGGCTTGTTGCATACGCTAAATGCAACTGTGATCCCTACGAAAGTGGCTTAGTTAAATTTTATTTTAAAGATGTTTATGTTATTTTATTCTGTGTTTTGCTCAAGGACCAGCAAAATGTTAGGTTTGGGGGTGTGATGAGTGGTAAATCTATCACTATTTCCCACTCATTTAACCTAATAATTTGTATTGTTTCTTGAGTTTTGTGAATATTTTGATGTGTTTTGTGTTATTTTGTAGATAAATAAAGTTTCAGGACATTCTGGAGGTGATTTGGGCCAAAACAGTGAAAATTGGACGAAAAGGGCATTTTGGTAAATTCTCGCGTTGCGACGTCTAACGTGCGCCGAACAGTGCTAACGTGCGCCGGGTCCATAAATCAGAATCTGAGAAAAGTTTGACTTTGCTAAAATGCGCCGTGCCACGTGTCACCATCACAGCCGATCAGCTAACATGCGTCATGCCACGTGTCAGCATCCTACGGTGCCGACAGTCATCATCGCCACGTGTGCCATGTGGCATCCTACGTGTCTCCATGTCATCAGCCACGTCAGGAAGTCAACAAGTCAACATTGCCACGTGTCGTGCCACATCATCATCAGCCAATCAGGAAGTGCCACGTATCGCAATCCTACGGTGCCGACAGGCTCTTTCCCATGTGCCGCCACATCACCGCCACGTCAGCATCAATATCTAATCCTTATCTGCAAGTGGCGGATAAGAATCTCATCGACCAATCAGAAGCCGCCACGTGTCACCTTATCAGCTTATCCAGAATCTTCAAACCGGCGAACCAGAGCGTGCCACGTCGACAAAAGCTGGCGTAGCGATGCTGAAGGCCCTGGCGTCGCGATGCTGGAAGCCTACCGAGGCCTATAAATTGAGCTCGAGATTTCATAATTCATTGCACCACTCTCTTTCTTATATTCTATCTAAAGAGAGAGTTTCTCTCTCTACTTTCTTTTAATTTTTTGTTTTTTAGTTTTTTAGTTTTGTAATTAATTTTAATTACGTTTTGTAATATTAGTAATTTACTTGTTTTTTACTTTTTACAATTTTTACTATTTACCATGAGGAGGTAACTTCTCCAGCTAGGGTGAAAGGTAATTCTTTTACTGTTACTATTTAGATTAATCTCCCTTAAAAATAATATATTCACTATTTAAAATATTGACTTAAAAAGGATACCGCCAGATTGGTCGGTTGGTAATTCATTTTAATCTGGTTTAAACCTGACTAATAAAGGATAACGCGAGATTGGTCGGTTGGTAATTTAATTTTGGTTCCGCCTTTATGGCTGGTTGGACTTAATTTGACTTAATCAGGTTACCGCCTATATGGCTGGTTGGAAAAAGAATCACAAGTTTATATATTATTTTATGGGAGATATCTAAATTAGTAGTAGTAAAAGTAATTCCGTTTACCTTAGCATTTTATTTTATTGTAATTCACTTTTCAGTATTTACTTTACCGCATTTTTACTTTATGTCTTTTATTTTCAAGTTTTTACTAGCCCTAGTTATGTGTTGTAACTAAATTAGTTATCTGGGGTTGTGATGACTTTTAATATCACCATTTTAAAAGGGGTTAAATCATAGCTTGGGTAATATAACGATTTATTTATTGAGTCTTAATCTTAATGCTTTTTCATTAACTGGCCATTAATAAAATTGATCTCGTAAATCTAAAATGAACTAGACATAGGGATTTTAGGTTTCAGCCTTAGACTCAATAGCCCACGATCTTCCTTGAGGATAGATAACCCTTTAATAGATTTCCTTACAGGATAGGAATATACCTGTCGGGCGGGGGTAGCCATAATTGGAACTTAAACTTAATGAATCCATATAATTTGGTTGACATAGACATATGGTTCAATTGGGTTAAACTGGGTATTTGTGTCTGACCATCGACAGAGGCTTACACATAATTTAGTGTTCTAGGTTAATAAATCAATATTTTACCCAACTTTAAGATAACCACTTCATCTTTAAAATGATATTGGAAGAAATCACAACCCTAGATAGTTTTTAATATTGAATTTTCTTAAAACCTATTTTCGACAATTTTATTTACTTGCTTTTAAATTTAGAATCGTCATCATTTCAAATCAATCAATCAACCTGTTAGATACTAGTAATCATTTGACCTCATAAAATTAATAGTTTTGATATTAAGTCCTCGTGGGATCGATATTTTTATACTACTTGAACGATACGTGCGCTTGCGTTATACGTGTGTGTTTACGCCGGTCAATTAACTTTATGAGCTCAAATGATTACTAGTATTTAAAAGGTTGATTGATTGATTGGGAATGGAGATGATTTTAAATTAAAAACAAGTAAATAAAATTACGCGAAAGTAGGTTGAGGAAAATTCAAATTCATAAAAATATCCAGGGTTGTGATTTCTTCCTATATCATTTTAAAGATGAAGAGGTTATTCATTTTTGTGTAATATATCGGTTTACTAACCTGGAACACGAAATTATGCGAAAGCCTCTGTCGATGGTCAGACGCAAATACCCAGTTTAACCCAATTGAACCATATGTCTATGTCAACCAAATTACCTGGATTCATTAAGTTTAATTTCCAATTATGGCTACCCCCGCTCGACAGGTATATGTCTATCATGTAAGGAAATCTATTAAATGGTTATCTATCCTCAAGGAAGATCGTGGGCTATTAAGTCTAAGGCTGAAACCTAAAATTCCTTTGTCAAGTTTATTTTAGATTTACCAGATCAATCTTATTAGTGTCCAATTAACAAGACGCATTAAGCTTAAGACTTAATAAGTAAACCTTTAAATTACCCAAACTATAAAATAACCTCTTATAAACCGGTGATATTAGAATTCATCACAACCCTAGATAACTAACTTAGTTACGACATATAACTAAAGCTAGTAAAAAAACATAAAAGTAAAAGACATAAAATAAAATGCTAAAAAGTAAATAAAGAAAATCGCAAGAAAAGAAAATAATAGGGCTAGATGATCTACTTTTATCACTACTATTTTAGATATCTCTCTTAATATAATATATTAACTTGTGTGATATTACCAACTAGCCATATAGGCGGTAACATGATTAAGTCAAATTAAGTCCATAAACCAGCCATATAGGCGGAAATTACCAACCGACCAACCAGGCGGTATCCATGCTTAGTCAGATTAAAACCAGTTTATAAATGATTACCAACCGGCCAATATAGCGGTATCCTCATTACGTCAAATTTTAAATAGAGAATATATTATAATTAGGGAGATTAATCTAAATAGCAGTAATAGAAGTTTTACCTTTCACCGTAGCAGTGGGAAGTTACCTCTTCATGTTGAATAGTAAAAATTGAAAAAGTAAAGAAAGTAAATTATTATTATTACATAACGTAATTAAAATTAATTACAAAACTGAAATTTAAAAGAAACTAGATATAAAACTCCCTATTTACATCAGAGAATTCAGAGAGGAAGGTACATCTGAAACTGAAATCTCGAGCTGAATTTATAGGCGTTGATGGGGTCTCCGCGTCGCGACGGGAAAGGCTTTACGCGTCGTGACGCACAGATTTGCTACATGGCTTACGGAGGTGATGACACGTGGCAATCTGGATAAGGTGACACGTTGCAAGGCGGCTAGCAACTCAATGATTATGCTGACATGGCGATGATGTGGCGATGTGGATTGTCGGCACCATATGATTATGACACGTGGCACGCTGTGAATGGATGATGATGATGTGGCACTAACATGGTGAATTGAATCGGTCTACTGTTGATGTGGACGATGATGTAGTTGACACGCGGGATGACACGTGTCAACATGTGGCGATTGCGATTATCGGCACCGTATGATGATGACACGTGGCACAACGCATGTTAGCGGATGGCTGTGATGTTGACATGTGGCAGGCACACGTTAGCAAGTCATACTTTTCAGATTCTGACACGTGTCCCCCGGTGCACGTAGAAGCTCATGGCGCATGTTAGGTATCGCGACACCGAAGGTTTGCGCGTCACGACACGTGAAATGACCATTTTGCCCTTTTTGTCCTTTTTCACTAGTTTGGCCCAAAATCACCACTAGAATGTCCTGAAACTTTATTTATCTACAAAATAACACAAAACACATCAAAATATTCACAAACCTCAAAAATTATACAAAATATTAGGTTAAATGGGTGGGAAATAGTGATACATTTACCACTTATCACACCCCCAAACCTAACATTTTGCTAGTCCTCGAGCAAAACATAAAATAACATAAACATTTTTAAAATAAAATTTAATTAAGCCACTTTCGTAGGGATCACGGTTGCATTTAGCTTATGCAACAAGCCTTTAAACCCCTAGGTGTCCCTAGTGGATGAGTTGTAGTCTCGTGAAGGGTTTACAACAATGATACCCACAAATATTTTACAAAAGTAAAAAGGTAGTGAAACTAATGCACACAAAAACAAAAAGACAAGAGAAAAGAGAATAAATAAGTTAATGACTAATCAGGTGAAACTTCTACTCCAAGTCACTAGTTGTTTTATTTCTTTCTAAATTACTGAATAAGTAAATTCTCCGATTATATTTACCATTCTCCATATACACAACCAACAAAATATTATTCAATTCATTTTCGCCCACAACAAACTCAAGTGCAGTTGATAGGAGAGTAATATTTTTGTCCTAAAGTTTTATCAGAATTCACACCTTTTTGCAGCATTGGAATAATTTTTCTGATTTTTTCTTTGATTTTTGATTTTTTTTTATTTATATACAATATCTTCCATATATGTAGCGAGTGTTGGGTCGGTGGCTCCCAAACCAGTTGGCTTTAGGGCACCAAGTGTTAAGACACCCATACAGACTTAATTACTCAGACTTCAGATATATATATTTTTGCAGCATCTTTGATCCATGTAGCGAGCTTTGGGCCAGTGACTCCCAAACCAGTTGGTTTTAGGGCACTAGGTGTTAAAACTCCCATACAGACTTAATAACTCGGATCTCAGACATTTTTTTTGTTTTTTTTACTCCTTACTTTTTGAGATGCTTCCTCCAATTAAACTAGAGCACTGAATATTACAAACTTTTCAATTACAGCTTATGTCTGTATGTTACCATGCATGTTGATAATACCTGCCAACTGAGCATATGAAGATTCATTTTAGTCAATTTTAAGGAGAATTACAAATTAAATAATTCAAAAGGAAATAAACAAAAATTAACTTTTTTCGAAAATGGGTAGAAATATGTATCAGGAATGGGAACTCCTTACACAACAATCTCTCACCAATTTCACCTTTTTAGTCAAAATAAAAACAAAAACGCAAAATATTTTTGTAATTTTTTCAAATTTTCAAATATTTTTTTATTTTTCGAAAAATTTTGGACTAAAAATAAAAACAACACACAACTAAAAACAAGATACTGATCAACTAATTCCCTCCCCCAAATCTAAATGAGACATTGTCCCCAATGTCTTAAACAGTAGTAGAAGAGTTTAGAAGATAGTATCTGGTTAACTGAAATTCTACACGAAAAGTTAAAGGTTAAGATCCAGATTAATCCGACGCCTCTTACCACGATCGTCCTCGGACAAATTTATCTTTGAAAGGATAGGGTCAATTTGTGGTTCATAGGCTAAGATTTGGTCAATTAAATCCTGGGCAGTTCTGGCAGTGAATAGGAGTTCTTTTAAAGGTTTTGAAACGAACCCATTTCTCCGGGCATCATTAAGAAAAACACAAGGAAAATCATAAAATCCTTTAACGTTGTACAGTCCAAGTGGTTTTTGGTGTATGTTCAGGGTCGCCCAAAATAAAACTGTAAAAATTTCCTCCAATGTACCCAAGCCACCTGGCAAAGCAATAAAAGCATCAGCATGGTTAATCATTTCTACCAATCGTTCAGACATACCTGGCACGATCAGTTCCTCTCTGTTTGATGGTCCAATAAGATTTTCTTCTGCCAAGGGTTTTGGGATGATTCCCAAACGTGACTGCCTCCCTCCTGTACAACTTTTGAAACGATCCCCATAAGTCCAAGATTGCCTCCGCCATATACTAAGTGCATATTTCTTACAGCTAAGACTCGACCCAATTCGTGTGCTGCTTCTACATATTGTGGCTTAACACCAACACTAGTACCGCAAAACACACAGATGTTTTCAACTCGTCTTCTTAAAGTGGCTTCCATGTTTACTCTGGATGTCTTCAAAAGTGCAATGATGAGTTGATTTTATAACACCTGAAAAAGGTGAGTAAAATAATAGCACTAGTACCTGCCAAATGACAATTATTAGTTAACAGTAAAATAAATCGTGATAGTCAAAAAGGTCTGGATCCTGTCAGAGAAAATAAAAGAAAACAACAAAACAAATCACAATTATTAGGAAAAGACAAAGAGATATAATATGTACAAGAAACGTAGCGGCTTGATTGACGTCTATGCGTCAGGGACAAGCTTCCCATCCAATTTTCTTATAAATTGGCAAACAATGTCTTTTTGAGTCAGATTCCTGAGACTTAACAGTTGTCTTTCTTTTTGGAATTGTGTATGCAATTTTCCAATGGCTATATGAACATATGCACTGGGATGCGTCTCAAGAGTTGAAGATATATCATCTACAGACTCCTTACTCAAGCCATCCCTAATGAATTTAATTTTGTCTTCGTGATTATCAGACATCATTCCTAAAGAACGACAACGAGTATTGCAATTACAGCGTGCACATTTGTAACAAACACCCATTTTCTTAGCTCTACTTTTCTTTGCATAGGTGATTCTTCCAAAACCAGGCAGATGTGAAATAAAAGAGTCAGAAGACTCACCTGCCAATCGGACACGTGCTTTAATTACCCAACGAATATCATTAGGAACACCATGGATCATTAGTAATCTCATCTGTTCCAATCGAGCTTTGTAAACTTTCATCATAGATTTTTGAGGGAGAGAAGGAAATTGCTTGTGAAGATTTACGATAGCTTATTCCATCGTGAAATGACTTTACTTGTAAAAATTAAACACACCATATCACAATATATACACAAATTGCATGGGTTGCCTCCCTGCGAGCGATAAGTTTAATGTCGTCAGCTAGACGTGACTTCTCGAACGTTAGGCTGACACTTTCTTTTTGTCGCTCAAATTATTCCCCCCAGTTGTGCTTGACACGCTGACTGTTAACCTTGAATGTTTCGTTGGTGTTGGGATCCAGTAACTCAACAACTCCATATGGAAAAACCTGAGTGATCACAAATGGACCTGACCACCTTGATTTCAACTTTCCAGGGAAAAGTTTCAATCGTGAATTGTACAACAACACTTGCTGCCTTGGTTCCAACTGTCTGTGCACTATTTTTCGATCATGCCATTTCTTGGTCTTTTCTTTGTACAATCTGGCATTCTCATAAGCCTGTAAGCGAAATTCTCCAATTCGTTGAGTTGGTGGAGTCTTTTCTCTCCTGCAGCTTGTGGATCAAGATTCAACTTCTTTAGAGCCCAGTACGCCTTGTGCTCAAGCTCAACTAGCAGATGGCATGCTTTCCCAAACACCATACGATATTGGGACATACCAATGGGTATCTTGTAAGTTGTTCGTTAGGCCCATAATGCGTCATCTAATTTAGTTGACCAGTTCCTCCTTGTTGATCCAACGGTTCTCTCTAAGATTCTTTTGATTTCTCTATTTGAAACTTCAACCTGTCCATTTGACTGTGGATGATAAGCAGTGGAAACCTTCTGAGTAACTCTGTATTTGGATAAAAGCGCATCAAAGTATATGTTGCAGAAATGTGAGCCACCATCACTGATAATTGCCCGAGGTGTTCCGAACCGAGTGAAAATATTCTTTTTAAGGAATTTGATCACCACTTTTGAATCATTGGATGGCAGTGCAATTGCTTCGACCCATTTGGAGACGTAGTCTATAGCAACCAGGATGTACATGTTTCCGAATGATGGAACAAAGGGTCCCATAAAATCAATACCCCACACATCAAATATCTCTACTTCCAGAATGTTTTGCAAAGGTCCTTCATTTCTCCTGGAAATATTCCATGTTCTCTAGCACCTGTCACATTGAAAAGAAAAAAGATAAGCATCTTTAAAATGAGTGTGCCAGAACAAACCTGATTGTAGGACTTTTGCTACAGTTTTATTTCCGCTGAAGTGTCCGCCATATGGTGATGAATGACAGTGTTGTAAAACACTGTTGACCTCATCCTGTGGAACACAACGCCTCAGTAATTGATCAGCACAGCGTTTTAACAGGTACGGCTCATCCCAGACATAGTGCTTGACTTCCTTGAAGAACTTCTTTCGTTGTTGAGTTGTCCATTCCAACGGCCATTTTCCTGATACAATGAAGTTGACATAATCAGCATACCAAGGGATATTTCATGGCAAATAGCTGTTCATTTGGAAAATTTTCTTTGATTGACAATTCTTTGCCAGCTGTTTCTCCATTCTCGAGCATTGATAGATGATCTGCCACTTGGTTTTTTGTCCATTTTCTGTCTCGAATTTCCACGTCAAATTCTTGCATAAGAAGTATCCAACAGATCAATCTAGGTTTGGCATCTTTCTTCGTGATCAAGTATTTGATTGCTGAATGATCTGTGTAGACCACCACTTTGGGACCCATTAGATATGAGCGGAATTTGTCAAAAGCGTACACAACTGCGAGAAACTCCTTTTCGGTGGTTGTGTAGTTGAGTTGAGCTTCATTCAAAGTTCTACTGGAGTAGTAAATGGTGTGGAAAATCTTTGCTTTGCGTTGTCCCAAAACTGCACCTACAGCAAAATCACTAGCATCGCAGATGACCTCAAATGGAAGGGTCCAGTCTGGTGCTACAATGATGGGAGCAGAGACCAGTTTATTTTTTAAGATTTCAAAAGCTTCATGACATTCTTTGGTGAATTTGAAAGGCACATACTTCTCCAAAAGATTGCAAATAGGTTTAGCAATCTTGGTAAAGTCTTTGATAAATCTCCTGTAAAAACCTGCATGTCCGAGAAAGCTCCGAATCCCATTGACTGATGTCGGTGGAGGTAGTTTTTCAATTGTTTCAATATTTTCTTTGTCTACCTCGATTCCCTTTTGTGAGATCCGATGTCCAAGAACAATGCCTTCATGTACCATGAAGTGGCATTTCTCCCAGTTGAGTACCATGTTGGTATCTTCATATATTTGTAACACATGTTCCAAATTTTACAAACAGTGGTCAAAAGAATCTCCAAACACATAGAAGTCATCCATAAAAACTTCCATACTCTGCTCCAGTATGTCTGAGAAGATGGCCATCATGCAACGCTGAAATATGGCGGGAGCATTACATAATCCAAAGGCATTCTGTGGAAAGCAAAATTACCATAAGGACATGTAAATGTGGTTTTCTCCTGATCTTCTGGGGCTATGGAAATCTGATTGTATCCTGAATATCCGTCCAGAAAGTAATAGAACTCATGTCCCGCCAGTCTATCTAACATCTGGTCAATTAATGGTAGTGAAAAATGGTCATTCCTTGTTGTTTTGTTCAGCTTTCGGTAGTCCATGCATACTTTTCATCCAGTCAATGTTCTTGTTGGAATCAGCTCGTTCTTTTCATTGGTTACAACATTAATTCCTCCTTTCTTCGGTACATACTACATATGACTCACCCAAGTGCTGTCTGAGATGGGGTATATGATGCCAGCATCCAACCATTTGATGATTTCTTTCTTCACGACCTCCTTCATGATTGGATTGAGTCTTCGTTGATGCTCCACTATGGGTTTGTACTCATCATTCATCAGAATCTTATGCATGCAAAATGATGGACTAATGCCTCGAATTCCACTATAGTCTAGCCAATGGCTCTCTTGTGTTCTCGTAATACTCTTAACAATTTTTCTTCCTGCTCCAATGTTAGCGAAAAAGAAATAATAACAGGTAATTCAGAAGAGTTTCCAAAAAATGCATACTTGATATGGCTCGGAAGTAACTTCATCTCCAGCTGTGGTGGTTGTTCAATCGAAGGCTTGATTCGATCTTTCTTTGGTAGTTCCAGGCTTTCCACTTGTGGTGTCGATTTCAATCGGAATGGTTTGTCAATGTAGTTGATACATTCCAGGATTTCAGCATCTAGCTCACTGTCAGTCATGTTGGTGATGCAAGCTTCAAGTTTGTCCGTAGGAGTTGTATCAAAATCCTGGATGAGGCTATCAACAACATCAATTCTGAAACATTCTTCCTCCTTTTCTTCACTTGGGAATTTCATGGCTTTGAAATCATTAAAGGTAACTTCTTGGTCCTGTACTTTCATTGTCAGTTCTCCTTTTTGTACATCAATCACAGTTCGACCTGTTGCCAAAAATGGTCTCCCAAGGATGATAGGCACATATTTGTCTTCTTCCATGTCTATGATAATTAAATCTGATGAGAGAATGAGTTTGTCAACTTTGACCAGGACATCTTCAACGACTCCTCTCAGAAATGCGAGCGTTCGATCAACAAGTTGTAGTGAGACTGAGGTAGGCATTGCTTCTCCAATTGCAGTTTCCTGTAAATAGAAAAAGACATTAAATTAACACTTGCACCTAAATCACATAAAGCCTTATCGATATAATATTCTCCAATGGTGCATGAGACTGTGAATCTTCCAGGATCTTTCAACTTCGGGGGAAGTTTCATTTGAATGATGGCACTGCATTCTTCCGTCAATGCTACTGTCTCGTAATCTCCCAATCTCTGTTTTCGTGAAAGAATATCTTTCATGAATTTGACATAGCTGGGCATTTCTTCCAAGGCTTCTGTAAATGGGATGTTAATGTGCAGCTTTTTGAAAACTCCAGGAATGAGCAAACTGCTTATCCGGTTTGTTTTTCTGAAGACACTGAGGAAAAGGTGGAGGTGGAATGATTTGATCTATTTCTTTTTCTTTGCTTCTTTTTCCTCATTCTATGGAACTGCATCTTTTGAAACTTCTTCAATTGTTGCCTTGGTTCCAACATCTTTGTTGATTTCAGTACCGCTTTTCAAGGTGATGGCTTGACATTGCTCCTTCTCTCGGTTCCTTGGATTTGGTTCTGTATTGCTGGGAAGATTTCTTGGTGGTCTGTAACTCTGAGCATTGGCCAGTTGTCCAATTTGATTCTCCAGTGCTTTGATGGAAGCAGATTGGCTTTGAAATATAGCATCATATGCTGCTTGTTTCTTTTTGAACATCTTTGTAATCCATTCTTTCATTTCTGGTTCTTTTTCATGTTCCTGGCTTTTGTTCTATTGCTAGAATCCATGTGGTGGAAAATTCTTTTGCACTGAATTATTTCTCCATGTAAAATTGGGATGATTCCTCCACCCTGGGTTGTAGGTGTTGGAATATGGATTGTTCCCCTGTCTGTTGAAATTGTTGACATAATTCACCGTCTCTTCAAGTTGGTTTGGTTCTGGTACTCCTCCATATGGTGAACTTGTGGATCCAGTGGTAAGAGTCTCCATGAATTTGCATATCTGATCCAGCTTGGCGTTGACTGCTGTATTGGCTCTAACTTCATAAATTCCTGCAATTCTTTGGATCATGCTCCTTTCTGTTGGCCACAAGGAATTGTTTTTGGCCATTTCTTCGATTAGGTCACAGGCTTGATCTTCTCCTTTTTGCCATCAAAGCTCCTCCAGCAGCAGCATCGATTGTGGTTCTCATCAGTCTAGAAAGTCCATTATAGAAAGTTTGGACTTGAAGCCATTTTGGAATCTCATGGTGAGAACATTTCCAGAGCAAATCTTTGTACCTTTCCCAAGCTTCGTAGAGAGTTTCCGAGTCTTGTTGTACAAAGGATGTGATGTCATTCCTCAGCTTTCCAGTTCTGGCTGGTGGAAAGTACTTTGCAAGAAATTTGGTGGCTAAAGTGTTCCAAGTTGTGATGGAACCTGCTGGTAGTGAATGTAACCAAGCTTTAGCTCTGTCTTTCAAGGAGTATGGAAAAACACGCAGTCTTATTGCTTCTTCAAATTCTCGGTTGTAATTGAAAGTGCCGCAAACTTCCAGGAAGTTGCTAATGTGGGTATTAGGATCTTCAGTTGCTTTCCTCCCAAACTGCACTGACTGTTGAATCATCTGAATGCATGTTTTGATGTCACACGCATTTGCTGGTAAAGGAGGAAGTACAATACATGAAATGAAGCCGTCTACCACCGGAATAGTTATGTCTCGAATGGGTATTGGTGGTGCAACTTCCAAAGGTTCAGGTTCCATGTTGACTAAAGGTTCTTGGCATTCTCACCTTTCCATTCGCAACTGTCTGATGATTTTTTCAATTTCCGGGTCAAACGGTCGGAGTTCAAAGCTTCTGGTTCGTCTCATGTAGTTTCTGAGAACCTGAAACACAAGAAAACAAAAACAATAAGCAAAAAGAAATTAGATACAAGTAAAGGTATCTAACCTCAAAACTAATAGTGAAAGATAAATAAGTCCCCGGCAACGGTGTAATCACACGCGTATAACGCAAGTGCACGTATCATTCAAGTAGTATAAAAAGTATCGATCCCACGAGGACGTAACACCTAATATATTAACTTTATGAGGTCAAATGATTACTAGTAATAATAGGTTGATTGATTGATTGGAATGAAGATGATTTTAAATTTAAAAACAAGTAAATAAAATTACGCAAAGAAGGTTGAGGAAAATTCAAATTTATAAAACTATCCAGGGTTGTGATTTCTTCCAATATCATTTAAAGATGAAATGGTTATTTCATTTTTGTGTAATATATCGGTTTACTAACCTGGAACATGAAATTCTGTGAAAACCTCTGTCGATGGTCAGACGCAAATACCCATTTTAACCCAATTGAACCATATGTCTATGTCAACCAAATTACCTAGATTCATTAAGTTTAAGTTCCAATTATGGCTACCCACGCTCGACAGATATATGTCTATCATGTAAGGAAATCTATTAAAGGGTTATCTATCCTCAAGGAAGATCGTGGGCTATTAAGTCTAAGGCTGAAACCTAAAATTCCTTTGTCAAGTTTATTTTAGATTTACCAGATCAATCTTATTAGTGGCCAATTAACAAGACGCATTAAGCTTAAGACTTAATAAGTAAACCTTTAAATTACCCAAACTATAAAATAACCCCTTATAAACCGGTGATATTAAAATTCATCAAAACCCTAGATAACTAACTTAGTTACGACACATAACTAAGGCTAGTAAAAAAACTTAAAAGTAAAAGACATAAAATAAAATGCTGAAAAATAAATAAAGAAAATCGCAATAAAAGAAAATGTTAGGGTTAGAGGATATACTTTTATCACAACTATTTTAGATATCTCCCTTAATATAATATATTAACTTGTGTGATATTACCAACCAGCCATATAGGCGGTAACCTGATTAAGTCAAATTAAGTCCATAACAGCCATATAGGCGGAAATTACCAACCGACCAACCAGGCGGTATCCATGCTTAGTCAGATTAAAACCAGTTTATAAATGATTACCAACCGGCCAATATAGCGGTATCCTCATTAAGTCAAATTTTAAATAGTGAATATATTATAATTAGGGAGATTAATCTAAATAGCAGTAATAAAAGTTTTACCTTTCACCGTAGCAGTGGGAAGTTACATCCTCATGTTGAATAGTAAAAACTGAAAAAGTAAAGAAAGTAAATTATTATTATTACAGAACGTAATTAAAATTAATTACAAAAATGAAATTTAAAAGAAACTAGATATAAAACTCCATATTTACATCAGAGAATTCAGAGAGGAAGGTACATCTAAAACTGAAATCTCGAGCTGAATTTTATAGGCGTTGATAGGGTCTCCGCGTCGCGACGTGAAAGGCTTTGCGTGTCGCGACGCGCTGATTTATTGCGAGGCTTTCGGAGGCGATGACACATGGCAATCTGGATAAGGTGACACGTGGCAAGGCGGCTGGAAACTCAATGATTATGCTGACGTGGCGATGATGTAGCGATGTGGATTGTCGGCACCATATGATTGTGACAATTGGCACGCTGTGATTGGTTGATGATGATATGCCACTGACGTGGTAAGTTGACTCGGTCTACTGCTGTTGTAGATGATGACGTGGCTGACACGTAGGATGACACATGTCAACACGTGGCGATGGCGATTGTCGGCACCGTATGATGATGACACGTGGCACGTTAGCGGATGGTTGTGATATTGACACGTGGAAGGTGCATGTTAGCAAGTCATACTTTTCAGATTCTGACACGTGTCCCCGGCGCACATTAGCAGCTCATGGCGCATGTTAGGCGTCGTGACGCCGAAGGTTTGCGCGTCGCGACGCGCGAAATTACCATTTTGCATTTTTTGTCTTTTTTCATTGTTTTGGCCCAAAATCACCTTCATAATGTCCTGAAACTTTATTTATCTACAAAATAACACAAAACACATCAAAATATTCAAAAAAACTCAAAAACAATACAAAATATTAGGTTAAATGGGTGGGAAATAGTGATACATTTATCACTCATCACATTTATTTGTCCTAAAACTGGACAATCTGGATCAAAATCCAACATTAAAACGGAATCTATAATAAACATCAAACATATAAAAGGACCTCAGGTCCACACAAACTCATCAAATTCAAAATCAACATTTAACAGCTCTGTGCCCACAACATCAATCAACACTTAAGAGCTCCATGCCCATAACATCATATGCAATCAAAAAATTTACTTAATAAATACAAAACAGAAAACAAACATATCTGAGGTTTTTTAAGGGTTACCAAGTTATTACGAGTTCAGAGTTATCAGTTTTTTATTATCCTTTATAATTTACCAATGTCAAATTCTCATATCTACATATTTACATATTTGTCAATCTATTACCCAAACATACAAAGCACACAAGGCATTAATTCGAATATCATGGTGTATGTCATTTTACATCGAAACCATTTCAATCACAAGAAACATAAAGTCACATACTTAAACTTTATTATGAATGAACATCTTTGAAATATCCTCAAATCAATAAGTCAAACAAACTTCTTTCATTTCGAAACAAACTTTCTTATATTCTCATAGTCTTACGATAGCTTAACATTCATGACTTATACACTTTCACGCATATCAGTTTCGAAATCATAGCCCATTTCTCTTACATTCATGTAAATCCAATTTCAGTATTATAGAAACACAATATCAGAATTCTACAAACACATTCAGTCTCTTCCGTAATGTAAGTACATACAATAATAAACTTAGCAAACATAGTTAGTAACACTTAAAAGCAGTGGAATTTGTGTTTTATTCAAAAGACTAACCAAGCTTTTATTTATTACTTGAACATCTTGCCTACACAAGTAGTGATTGTTCACATAAAATGATAGGGCATGAGTTAGTTTATATAAAATTGATAATAATCAAGATCTTACTTAGTAACTGAACATCTTGCCTCTGCAAGTAGTGATTGTTCGTGTAAATGGTAGGGCTTGAGTTATTTTTTTTAAAAAAATTGTGTGTATGAATAATTTCGATTTCGTAGCCTCTCTAACTCTAGCAATTAAGTCTGTATAGGTGTTTTAACACTTAGTACCCTAAGGCCAACTGGTCTGGTAGTCATTGGCCCAAAGCTCGTTATATGAGTTAAAGAGAAAGCTTAAGGAAATCAGACACTTCTTCTTTTTGACATCTGAGATCCGAGCAATTATGTCCGTAGGGGTGTCTTAACACCTAGTGCCCTAAAACCAACTGGTTCGGGAGACATTAGCCCAAAGCTCGTAACAAGGGTTAAAGATGTATTATTATTATAAAAAAAAAAGGAAAAAAAATCTACTTTCTTAAAAATAAATAAACTTCCATTGCCAAAAGGAGTGATAAAATTTAGGATAAAAATATTAATTTATTTTCAACAAGACTTGTGAATATTGTGAGCACAATGAATTGATTGATACTTTCTCTTATTGGTTTATGGAAGAAGGGTAAAAATTACAAGAGAATTTGCTTATTTGATAATTTAGAAAGAAATAAAACAATTACTAACTTGGATAAGAATTTATCTTTTTAGTTTTCACTTATATTACTAAGGACTAGTAATAAGCTGGTTGGGGTGTGATGAACACTAAAAAATATACATTTATTAAAAAGAAAATTATTTATTTTACACTTGTAGTTTCATTAATCCCCTTAATTTAGCATATGTGAAATAATAATTAAATTTATGTTTTATATATTTTTATTGTGATTTTTATTTCTTATGTAGGTGAAATAATACTTTGGATGCGTAACTAGAAAATGGACGTGACATTCGGATTTTGGAGGCAAGAAACTTAAAAGGGCATTCTAAAAATGTACAATTTTGGAAATTACAACTTTACGCAATTTTCATATTTTGGCCATAATGTCTTATTCCGATATCGGATTGAGACAATTCTAGTTCCAGATGAAAGTAAACTCAAATATCTATAACTTTTCACTTTACAAGATTTTCTAGTTATGACATTTTCAAGGTCGAAATTGGTGAAGAAATCAATATGTGTTGCATGTAATTTTAATTATTAGAAAATAAAGTAAAAAAAAAGTTGAAATGTCAAAATCCACTTTAGGTGGATTGTGACAAATGTTTGCAAAATGATTAATAAAAAAAATCAAAAAAGGAAAAAGAAAAAATTAATTAGTAAAAGTTTATTATTAGTATTTAATTTCTAAAGTTGTAATTAATATTTAAGAGATTAGTACTTCTACAATAAATAGAGGTGCTCACCTCTTATTTATTTCATGCTTATTTCATTTTCTCTCTTGAGGAATTTGGAATAAGTGTCTTATGTGTTTTATTTTCCTGTCATTTCTTTTTTCTTTCAGTAATAAAATTATGTGTGTTTTTATTCAAAGTATTAGTAGCTAATTTTATTCTGATGTGGTAAATGATGAAACTCTAAATATGAAGAATATAAATAAATCTTACTTATATTATAATATATGAGTTGTAATCTGAAAATTAATATTTAATCTTCTCTTATATTTGAGGGTGTCTTGATTCGCTGCAGACAATCAAATTTTGGTTGGCACAGTTAATACTTTACCCCATATTATATGAGAGAGTAATTTAAATCTGAATTAATTATTGATAAGCTTTGTTACCGCCTTTATGGCTGTTTTTATTTATTTGGCATAATTGACTACCTAACTGGACTTGTCATAGACAAATTCTATCACCGTCTTTATGGCTAGTTTTATATGTTTTGGCATAATTAATTCCTGAAATAAATTAACTAGGTAAAAATGATAATTTATATATTATAAAAAGTAAGATTTTTCTATATTAAAAGTGGATCCCCTAGCCTTAGCATTTTAATTTATTATTGCAGTCCAATTTAATTGTTCATCATTTCAAACAATAAAACCCTTTTTTATTTTGTCTCGAATTATTATTTTATTTTACTAATATATTCTCCGTGGAACGACCTCGAACTTACCGAGTTATTTTATTACTTCGACACTCTTATACTTTGGAGTAAAGAACCACTTTGTGAGTGTGTCACATAACCCTAACCCTTTTTAACTCCAAAAATTCAGCCATTCTTGATATTTTGTAACATCCAAAATTTTGTTTAATGACTTAATAAAGACATTAAACACTTTTAAATAATGAGTTCTAAATCATATTTTTAAACACATTCATTCAAAATCAATATATTAAATTAAATAACATCATTTAATATTTAGAAAATCTTTAATAATTAAATGATTATCTTATAATCATTATAAAATAAAAACTTTATATTAAATATAATATAAGGTTACATGTGACAAATATATTATTAATCATATTAATAATAATATATGAAAGTATATAATTGGACTATCAAATTATATTTAATTTGCTACAATATATCGAGCTAGCACATGGTGCAAATACCCTATGTTCCGAGCACCAATAATCTTAGAATATCAACTAATCTCTTTAATTAAATATTTCGTATATTAACTTCAGGTTATTTCACTAAAAATCCGAAGTTGCACTCTCGTTGCCGTGGATAAATTATATAAGCCAAACTATGTCGGTGTCCATCGATATAGCCGTTACATACGGATTGGCCCCTCACGAGTATCTCATAATTGGAGCTGGGTCAAAATGTCTGTTATACCCCTCTAATTATATTTACCTTAAATACCATTGATTCTCTAAAGAACGATTTATTCATAACCATTATGAATATTAATTTTTTCTATTCGTAATAGAAAGACATGAGCACTCTAATCGTTCAAGTACCGAATCAACCCTTAAGGAATATAATCCTCTACTTCTCGTAATAAGGAGTGAACTTCATATCTATGTAAAACGTCCACATCTACACACCAAACCATCTCCCCAAAGTACGTAATTATTAGTCGGGATTTTTACACCAACCTTACCTTTGTAAATCAAAGGGCATGGCCTCCCATGAAGGAGTTCGTAGTACACTCAAGATTCAGATCAATTCATATATGACCATCTAGTAGATTGAAAGGAATTTCTTTATTTAACGGATATTATAAGAAATTTATTTTTATTTGGGTCCAGTCCTATATGATCACATCATATAAGGTGCCTTCATTCTCATGCCACCACATGACGATCACAGATCAAGGTCTCCATAGATTATAGAATGGACCGTAGCTATAGATAAACCACAAACAAAGTATATATTTTATTTGCTATCTATAGACTATTTTAGATTACTAATTTCAGGCTTAAATCCTCTTGTGTATGACACTCATACACTAAGTCTGAAGGCACATAAGTAATCAAGGGTAATCAGGATAATTTACAATATGCGATTAAAATAAAAAATAATTGATAAATGAACAATGTATTTTTTATTTTATATCAAATAATTTTATTTATATTACATGAAGCTCTTAGGCATAAATCCCAACAATCTCCCACTTGCAAAAGAGCAAATGGGACATGTCACGTAATCATAGACCCTTTAGGTGACCTTCAAAAACTTTAACAGACAAGGTCTATGTAACCGAATCCTTCAGGTTCTCTACGAATGCAATCTTCGTGATAAAAACGTCTCTTATCTGTACTATTTCTCTGATTAGATGATATTTTCTCTCTATATGCTTTCCCTTTTTATGGCTTCTTGGTTCTTTGGAGTTCGCTACTACACCACTATTATCACAATAAAGTGTGAGTGGTTTATCTATATTTGGAACAACTTTCAGATCTCCTAAGACTTTTTGGAGCCAGACTGCTTCTTTAGCTGCTTCACAAGCTGCTACATACTCAACCTCCATGGTGGAGTCAGTAATACAAGATTGCTTTATGCTCCTCCACACAATGTCCCCACCACCTAGCGTAAACACTGATCCGGATGTTGATTTCCTAGAATCGACATCTGTCTGAAAATCAGAGTTTGTATATCCCATGAGGATCATATCCTCACCAGAATATACAAGTATATAATTTCGTGTTCTCTTAAGATACTAGATAATATGTTTCATAGCCACCCAAAGATCTAATTCTCAGTTGGACTTAAACCTAATGACTACTCCCACTGCAAAAAAGATGTCCGGTCTCGTGTATAACATAACATATATGAGACTATTAACTGCTGATGCATATGTGATATGCCTCATTTCCTCAACTCTTTAAGATATCTTAAGAGACTGTTCCTTTGACAAATAAATGCCATGTCGAAAAGGCAAATTATCTTTCTTGGAATTCTACATTCCAAATCTCACAAGGATCTTGTCGATATAGGATGTCTGAGTCATAGCTAATAATAGTCTTTTGCGATTTCGAAGGATCTGGATCTCAAGTACATAACTGGCCTCTCCCAAATCTTTCATTTAGAATTGGTTAGCTAGCCAATATTTCACGTTCGATAATATTTTTACTGTTGGGGCGTATTTAGTGTTGGACAGTTATGACCCATAGCGTCACTATTGTACAGATCATGGTGTTGTTGTACAAATTAACTATGTAACAAAGGAGATTGCACTCTTATCATTTTTTATTAGATCACCTAGATGTATAAATGATGAGAGGTCCCTGTGATTTGTTCCTGGACGGAGAATGATATGAGATAGTATCAGACCACGAAGGATAAATCATTAAATATCCCTAGTCAGAGTATTATCGAAAGTGGACATCGATAAATACGTAAAAGACTAGTATTACACTTGTGCACGTTGTGAGGGCACAACATCATAGTTCTCATATATTTGGGTATATGATACTCATGCAAGTGTAATAGGAGGTTGTGTTTTACCGATGGTATGGGAAACAACTTCACTCTGGATAGACCCCTGCGGAATCCCATTGGTAGTATGACTATGTGTCTATGGGAGTCTGTAATCAGGGTAGGTATATTTGGTCTTAACCTGAGACTTGCACCGCTAATACTTGCGACAATCAATATACTTTGGTTGAGGTCGTCCAGGGCTTTAACAGGTTCTGTGTATGCCAATGCTTGGTATATTGAGAATCCTAGTGTGTTGGGTGTGATGTTAAGACGGAAGTATCACTCCAGTCATATGGAGATGATGGTCACATAGGATACAGAACTCGTTCTCTTAAATGCTCGAGCTATCGGGATATTATGACTAGGTCATGTATATCTGATTATAGAGACTAGTTGCCAGACATCCGATATGTGCTTCGTACGGGGCAGACACAATTCCAGCCCCAGGTCTAGCACGTGAACATCTGATACTGGATCGAAATACGCAATACTACGGTATACTACGCTTGATATAGATCTAATATTCCTATAAGGATATTTCTGGAGAATTGGGTAGGTATGGCGCTTTGCTAGAAGCCAATCTTGTCTTGTAAATCGGTACAAACATAGTACGAGGTAGTTACGTGTTCGGATAGTCCGACGACCGTATTTACTGCCAACATATCCGGGGATCTCATGGGTCGCTTCCCGAAGATTCACCGATGATGTATGACTCGCACTTAATTAATCTGGGATTAATTAGAAGAGAGAGAAAATTAATCTGGGATTAATTATGGAGATATTTTATCTGGGATAAAATATTAATTAAAAAAAAGATTAATTTGGAATTAATCGATAAAATAATATATTTGATATATTATTAGAAATTGGATTTCGACGCGGAATTAAAATTAGATTTTAATTCGGGCGAACGAATTAATTTAGAATTAATTCGTTAGCAACGTGAATAGTGAATTCGCTAGGCGTAATCGTTTAATTGCGTCGCGACGGAAAATTCGTTAATTTGGAATTAGCGAACCCGAGCCCAGGATTATTTGCGAGCGCATTCGCATTTCGAATTCGTTAATGCGGCACGCAAGTCAAATCCTGCGTCAAATCGTTAGTCACATCAAGCGTCAAATCAAATGTCACTTTGAGTGATGTGACAAGTTGTCACTTGATTTGATTGATTGATGTAGTAGTTGAAAAGCATTATTGCTTTTTGCTTTTGACTTTTGCCTTTTTGACTTTTGGAAAATTGAAAAAGTGGTAAATGGTTTAATTTACATTTTGGAAAATATATAAACCATAATTCATTTTTTCTTTTCCTAATTCTCTCTCCACTTTCACGGTTTCTAGGAAACCTTTCTTCCCTCCATTTTCTCTTCTCCCTCTCACCGCTCACTGCCGATTTCTTCCTCAAATCTCTTGTTTGACCGAAAATAAAGGAAGATGAAGAAGTGCTAGCACACCTTGGGTTATACATAGGTGATAGGGAAACTAACACATGAGCTTGGAATCTATTTTAGAGCTTGAAGCTTGGAGCTTCCATGGTGTCTCCCATGGCCGAATCTTGGAGGACTTTCACAGCCCAAAACCGAGCACCACTGCAGTTCAAAGAGACCAAAACCGAGCTTCATGGAGGAGGCCAAGTGGTTTTGTTCTTCGCATCTCAAACCGTTCAATGTGAGTATGTATTCTGCCTTACTTCTTTGATGTATTCATGCGAATTTCTTGCTTGATTTCATGTATCTTGGGACCTAATTAGAAACCAACAATGGTATCAGAGCTTTTATCAAGCATGAAAAAGTTAGGGTTTGAATTGGGTAAAATCAATTGAAGCATGATTTGGTTGAATTGATTGATTAAGTATGCTTGTATGTTGATGAATTGAAGTTGTGTATGTTCAATTTCATGAAATTGGATTGGATCCATTTTTCCCCAAATTTTTGGCATGGCCGAAAATTGTAAACCCTTATGTCTTGGTAATTTTTTGTTTGTTTGATCATTGGATGACTTAAAACAAGTGGGTAATGTTGTTTTGAAGTTCAATTGGATTGAATTTTGATTTGGAACAATTTTCCCCAAATTAAAGGCTTGGCCGAAAACTATATGTATTTGAAATTCATTGTGTTTTTTGATTTTAATTCATTGGATGAGTTGAATTGATTTGAGAAATGATGATTGTGGATTCAATTGGATTGATACCGAATCGGATTGGAAAAAACCCCTAATTGCCGAGACTTTAATCATGTAAATTGTGTTTGATTTTGTTAAATTGTGTTGGACACTATTTGATGTTAAAGTGCATGATTAATTATGCTAATTGATGTTTTAGAAATATTAATTGGGTGGTTAATTGTGTATTACACTTAGGTTAATTAATTATGGAATTTGAAATTTTATAAATTAATTAATTGGGCTTGTTTTTGGAATTTGGGCCTTAAATGTTGTAATTGGGCTTTTAGGCTTGGTTTTACCAAGTTAGGTTTAGGCCAATTTGGTTGGATCCAATTGGGCCCAAAACCGCATCCAAAAAGTCCAATTATGACTTAATAGACCTTAATTATTTAATTGGGCCTAATGGGCCAAAATTGATTTATGGGCTTATGGGGTAATCCCGGATTGGACTTTGGTTATCGGTTTGACCCGAGTTGACCAAAAGTCCACGCCTTAAAGAAATTAATTAAAAGCCCATTGGACTTTAATTAAATAAACATTAGATGTTAATCGGGCTTAGAGACCCGCAACGATTGAATTTGGAATTTAAATCGTAAAGGTTCGTTGGTAAAAGTGTAATATTTAATTTGGAATTAAATAATGAATTAGAATTAAATGCGTATTAAATTGGATTTAATTATGTAGTTTAATTTAATTCAAGAATTCGTACTTTGAGTACCTATTCGCAAAACGAGTTTGACTCGAGCAAAAAATCAAATCGTTGTTTGAATATTGGATGATCACTAATTATCAGATTAATTAATTGGATTAGATTGATTGATAACATGCTTGTATGAATACATGGTTGCGATGCATGAATAATGTATATCGGATGGATATTAGTCGGGTGGGACAATTTTGGAAATTGTAATAAATTTGATTTATTATTTGGACCTGTGTGTCCAGCCTTATCACCTCCATACTCTTTGTATTGTCTTCTCACCTATTCCCCTCAATGTAAATGTGGTTTCTTTAGAAGTGTAGTGTAACGGGTAGAAGTAAATACATGTGTTAGCGGAAGAGAGAAAGAGAGATTTGATCTAGGATCAATGTAAAGTATCCATCCGCATATCATTATTATTTTATTCATATGCGCTTTATTATGTGTTTAGAATGCATGTTTAAGGGTGTATGATGATGAGACCTTAACAAAGATAATAAATTGTTTGCCAATTTGCACGCGAAAAACCCTCGTTCAATATTAAGCGTCTTTCCTTCCATTGAGTGATTCTCACTCAAGATCCGAGACGGCATTGGTTTGTTGGCCAAAGTCAAGGCCTTTGTCTGTCGAAGATGTGTTTGAATCACGAAGGCTTTGTTCCATATTGGTGTCTTGTCCAAGTTGTGGTTTGTTGGCCAAAGTCAAGACCATTTCTTGTCCATCGACATTGATTACGAAGCTTTCCATGGTCAATGGGTCGCGCTTGACTGGGATCACTAAGTTTGTTGTGCCAAAGCCAAGGCTTAGTTGATTCAGAGGAAAAAGGTTAGGTAATACATTGGATGTATTGGCATATATAAGATATATGTTACAGACTTGGACGTCCCCCTACCGGATCTAGGAATCGGATTGGATCCAATTGATCTTAGAGATCTACCTAGTTAATTTTCATACAATTTGTTGGCCAAAGTCAAGATTGTGTGATATTTAACGGGATCCTAGCCCAATAGGAAACACGATTTCTCGAGTACTCGACAGAGGGTTAGAGGCTCGCCGAAAAATAGTGGGAGGCAAGAATTGAATTTGCAATACTCGTTCAATTACTCGCCATACGCGCTCAATCACAAATAATTCGTCGTTAGATTAAATGTTAGTTGGACTAATATTAAATTGTTGTTTTAATAAACAGTTGGACTGTATTATAGTTGATTATATAATTGGATTATAGTAATCAATACATTTGAATTAATTAATTTCGATTTACAGTTGATTTTATAATTGGATTATAGTAATCAATGTAATTGAGGTTAATTAATTTAAATTACATTTGATTGTATAGTTGGACTATAATAATCAATATAATACATAGTACCACAAATTGTTGATTAAATAGTTGGACTATTAGAATCAAGATTATATTGAAAGATTGGCATTTAAACATAATCCTGGGGAAAATGTGTTTAAATGGTTTAATTTTCAAATTGGGAATAATTTCAGGATGGTCCTGGAAAAATAATAAGTTAGTTTATTTGATAAAATAACGTATTAAGCCTAAGCCCGGAGTTAAGCAAATAGTAGAGCATAATCTTTGGAAGATTTATGTAATGATAACTTAAGTGCTTAATCCATTATGCTTGTCGCAATAGACTCCTTAATTTCTGAATCAGAACTAAGGATTAGATCCTTAAAGTATGATAAATGAAATTGAAGGATTTTCATGGATCCATTTTAGATCTTTGAAATACTAAATTGCAATAAATAATTCTTGGAGAATTAATGACTATTCTCAAGGAGACAAAGCCAAAGTTTGCAATTAGGCAAATAGCGCAAGGCGCACCTTACTTCGATATTCTAGAAACCCGAGGCTTGGCCGAAGGCTACTGGAATGTTGAAAAGGGCAAAGGCAAAATCATTATAATCTTCTAGGAAGATAAAAGTGTTGGTTTTTATTAAGGTCCCAAGATCAAACAAGCAATGAATTAATGTGTAAATACATCGACGAAGATAGCGGAATACTTACATCGATCGGTTGAGTCGATTTGAAGACGTTTCAAGCCAAAAACCTCACTGCCTTGCTCACGCACTGCAGCAGTCCATTCTCACTGGTTTGGCAGTTTCGGGTCTCAAAACGAAGCTCCAAACTCCGTCGGATGAGTCCCGCCTCATGGGTGAACCTCCCTAACACCTTCGCAAGTGTCGCAAGTGTGCTAGCACTTATGTTTCTGATGAGTGGTATTTATATCACTATTTCCCACTCATTTAATCCAATATTTTGTATAGTTTCTTGAGTTTTGTGAATGTTTTGATGTGTTTTGTGTTATTTTGTAGATAAATAAAGTTTCAGGACATTCTGGAGGTGATTTGGAGCAAAACAGTGAAAATTGGCGAAAAAGGGCATTTTGGTAATTTCCAGCGTCGCGCCGCCCAGACCTTCCGCGTCGCGCCGTCCAGCATGCGCCGAATCTGCTAAAGTGCGCCAGGTCAACGGTCAACAATTTGAGAAGTTTTGACTTTGCTAAAATGCGCCGTGCCACGTGTCACCATCACATCCCATCTGCTAACATGCGCCTTGACACGTGTCATCATCATATGCTGCCGACACTCAGACTTGACACGTGTCGCCTCGTCATCAGCCACATCATCGGTCAACAAGTCAACCTTGCCACGCGTCATGCCACATCATCGTCCACGTCAGCAGGTCAACCGAGTCAACTTGCCACGTCAGCCTCAGCCAATCACAACTTGACACGTGTCGCCACGTGTCGCAATCCTATTGTGCCGACAAGTGAACAGTCAGCCGCCACGCCACGTCATGCCACGTCATCGCCACATCGTCGCCGCGTCAGCATGACGTCATCACAATAATTGAGAATTAGCCGCCTTGACACGTGTCGCGTGAACAGTCAGCCGCCTTGCTACGTGTCGCCTTCTCATTGTGCCACGTCGACAAATCCAGCGTCGCGACGCTGAGGACCGTGGCGTCGCGACGCGCGAACAGTGAAAAATTTTCCTATAAATATTGCGCGAATTTTCATTTTTCAGTTGTTCTTCTCTCTCTCTAAATTCCGTGTAAAGAGAGTTTCTCTCTCTAAAAAAATTTTAGTTTTTAATTTTTTTACTTTTGTAATTTAATTTTAATTACTTTTTGTAATAATAATAGTTTACTTTCTTTTTTTTTTTACAGTTTTACTATTTACCATGATGAGGTAATTTCCCAGCTAAGGTGAAAGGTAATTCTTTTACTGTTGCTCTTTAGTTTAATCTCCCTTAAAAATAATATATTTACTAATTAAAATACTGATTAATAAATGATACCGCCAGATTGGTCGGTTGGGAAATTTATTTAATCTGGTTTAAACCTGACTTAATAAAGGAACCGCTATATTGGTCGGTTGGTATATTTATTTTCTGTTGGTTTGAACCTGATTAATCAAGGATACCGCCAGTTTGGTCGGTTGATAAATTTATTTTATCTGGTTTAAACCTGACTTAATCAAGGAAACCGCTATATTGGTCGGTTGGTATATTTATTTTCTGTTGGTTTAAACCTGATTAATCAATGATACCGCCAGATTGGTCGGTTAATAAATTTATTTTGGTACCGCCTTTATGGCTGGATTATGGACAAATATTACCGCCTATATGGCTGGTTGGACTTAATTGGACTTAATCAGGATACCGCCAGATTGGTCGGTTGGTTAAATAATATCACAAGTTTATATATTTTATTGGGAGATTTCTAAATTAGTAATAGTAAAAGTAATTCATTTTACCTTAGCATTTTATTTTTATTGTATTTTTTACTTTTCAGTATTTATTTCAACGCAATTACTTTTCAGCAGTTTATGTCTTTTATTTTCAAGTTTTTACCAGCCCTAGCTATGTGTAATAACTAAGTTAGTATCTAGGGTTGTGATGAAATTCAATGTCACGGGTTTATAAGGGTTAGATTATAATTTGGGTAATATAAAGATTTATTTATTGAGTCTTAATCTCAATGCTCTTTAATTAACAGGCCATTAATTAAATTGATTAGGTAAACTTAAAATGAACTAGACATAGATTTTAAGTTTAAGACCTTAGATTCAATAGCACGATCTTCCTTAAGGATATAGAAACCCTTTCAATAGATTTCCTTACAGGATAGGAATATACCTGTCGGGCGGGGGTAGTCTTAATTGGAACTTAATCGTAATGAATCTAGGTAATTTGGTTGACATAGACATATGGTTCAATTGGATTATACTAGGTATTTGTAATTGACCATCGGAAGATGCTTTTACATACATTAGTGTTCCAGGTTAAATAATCAATAATTACCCAATTATAATATAACCACTTTATCTTTAATTAATATTGGAATAAATCACAACCCTAGATAGCTTTTAATATTGAATTTTCTTAAAATCTACCTTCAAACAATTTTATTTTATTGTCTTTAAATTTAGAATCGTCGCTATTTAAATCAATTAAACAACCTGTTAGATACTAGTAATCATTAAACCTCATAAAATTATAACTTAGGTATTAAGTCCTCGTGGGATCGATACTTTTTATACTACTTGAACGATACGTACGCTTGCGTTATACGTGTGTGTTTACGCCGGTCAAGTTTTTGGCGCCGTTGCCGGGGACTTATTTATCTTTTATTATTAGTTTAGGGGTTAGATACTTTTACTTGTATCTAATTTCTTTTTACTTATTGTTATTGTTTTCTTGTGTTTCAGGTTCTCAGAAACTTCATGAGACGAACCAGAAGCTTTGAACTCCGACCATTTGACCCAAAAATTGAAAGAACTATCAGACAGTTGAGAAGAGAAAGGCGAGAAGCCCAAGAAGCTTTAGTCAACATGGAACCTGAACCTTTGGAGGTTGCACCACCAATACCCATTCGAGACAGAACCATTCCGGTGGTTGACAGACTCATTTCATGTATTGTACTCCCTCCATTACCAGCAAATGCAGGTGACATCAAAACTTGCATTCAGATGATTCAGCAGTCAGTACAGTTTGGAGGAAATGCAACTGAAGATCCTAATGGCCACATCAGCAACTTCCTGGAAGTTTGCGGTACTTTCAATTACAACCGAGAAGCTGAAGAAGCAATGAGACTACGTGTTTTCCCATACTCTTTGAAGGACAGAGCTAAAGCCTGGCTACATTCATTACCAGCAGGTTCTATCACAACATGGAACATCTTAGCCACCAAATTTCTTGCAAAGTATTTTCCACCAGCCAGAACCGGAAAACTGAGGAATGACATCACATCCTTTGTGCAACAAGAATCAGAAACTCTCTACGAAGCTTGGGAAAGGTACAAAGATCTACTCCGGAAATGTCCACACCATGAAATTCCAAAATGGCTTCAAGTCCAAACATTTTACAATGGGCTTTCTGGAATAATGAGAACCACAATTGATGCTGCTGCTGGAGGAGCTTTAATGGCAAAAGGTGAAGATCAAGCCTGGGAACTAATCGAAGAAATGGCCAACAACAACTCTTTGTGGCCAACTGAAAGAAGTTTGATTCAAAGAATTGCAGGAATATATGAGGTTGGAGCTAATACAGCAGTCAACACCAAGCTAGATCAGATATGCAAATTCATGGAGACTCTTACCACTGGATCCACAAGTTCACCATATGGAGGAGCACCAGAATCAAATCAACATGAAGAAACGGTGAATTATGTCAACAATTTCAACAGGCAGGGGAACAATCCATATTCCAACACCTACAACCCAGGGTGGAGGAATCATCCTAATTTTTCATGGAGCAACAATTCAGGCCAACAGCGGAACTATCCACCACCTGGATTCCAGCAACAGAACAAAGGCCAGGAGCAGACAAATGAACCAGTGATGGCAGAGATGTTAGCTCAATTAAAAAGATATGAAGCCATGATTCAGAGCCAATCAGCTTCCATCAAAGCACTGGAGAATCAAATCGGCCAACTGGCCAATGCTCAGAGTTACAGACCACCAGGTAATCTTCCCAGCAACACAGAACCAAATCCAAAGAACCGAGGGAAGGAGCAATGTCAAGCCATTACCTTAAAGAGTGGTACTGAGATCAAAACAAAGATATTGGAGTCAAAACAGCTGCTGAGGAAGTTCCAAAAGATGCAGTTCCACAGATGGAAGAAAAAGAAGCAAAGGAAAAAGAAAAAGAACAGATCACTCCACCACCACCATTTCCTCAACGTCTTCAGAAAAACAAACTGGACAAACAGTTTGCTCATTTCTTGGAGATTTTCAAAAAGCTGCACATCAACATCCCATTTGCTGAAGCCTTGGAACAAATGCCCAGTTATGTCAAATTCATGAAAGACATCCTTTCACGAAAACGGAGATTGGGAGATTACGAGACAGTAGCTTTGACAGAAGAATGCAGCGCCATCATTCAGAGGAAGCTTCCCCCGAAGTTGAAAGATCCTGGCAGTTTCACACATCCCATGCACCATTGGAGAACATTACATCGGTAAGGCTTTATGTGATTTTGGTGCCAGTGTTAATTTAATGCCTTTTTCTATTTACAGGAAACTGCAAATTGGAGAAGCAATGCCTACCTCAATATCTTTGCAACTTGCTGATCGATCACTCGCATTTCCGAGGGGAGTCGTTGAAAATGTGCTGGTCAAAGTTGACAAACTCATCCTTCCAGCAGACTTCATCATCCTTGACATGGAAGAAGACAAAGAAATACCTACCATTCTTGGGAGACCATTTTTGGCTACAGGTAAAACTGTAATTGATGTGCAAAAAGGAGAACTAACCATGAAAGTGCAGGACCAAGAAGTGACCTTTAATGTTTTCAAAGCTATGAAATTCCCGAGCGATGAAAAGGAAGAAGAAGAATGCTTCAGAGTTGATGTTATTGATAGTATCATTCAGAATACTGAGCCAAATCCCACAGATACACTTGAAGCTTGCATCACCAATATGACTGACAGGGAGCTAGATGCTGAAATCCTGGAATTTATCAGCTACCTTGACAAACCATTCCGATTCAAAGCAACACCACCAGTTGAAAGCTTGGAACTGCCAAAGAAAGATCGAATCAAACCTTCGATTGAAGAACCACCACAGCTGGAACTAAAGTTACTTCCGAACCATCTCAGGTATGCATTTCTTGGAAACTCTTCTGAATTACCTGTTATTATTTCTTCTTCACTAACGTTGGAGCAGGAAGAAAAGCTACTAAGAGTTTTACGAGAGCACAAAAAAGCCATTGGCTGGACTATAGCAGACATTCGAGGCATTAGTCCATCATTTTGCATGCACAAGATTCTGATGAATGATGAATACAAACCTACAGTGGAGCATCAACGGAGACTCAATCCAATCATGAAGGAATTGTGAAGAAAGAAATCATCAAATGGTTGGATGCTGGCATCATTTACCCCATTTCAGATAGCATTTGGGTAAGTCCTATGCAGTGTGTACCAAAGAAAGGAGGAATTACTGTGGTTACCAATGAAAAGAACGAATTGATTCCGACAAGAACAGTGACTGGATGGAGAGTATGCATGGATTACAGGAAATTGAACAAAGCCACGAGAAAAGACCATTTTCCGCTACCATTTATTGACCAGATGTTAGACAGGTTGGCAGGACATGAGTTCTATTGCTTTCTGGACGGATATTCAGGGTACAATCAAATTGCCATCACACCAGAAGACCAGGAGAAAACTACCTTTACATGTCCCTATGGTACTTTTGCTTTCCGCAGGATGCCATTTGGATTATGTAATGCCCCTGCCACATTTCAGTTGTAGCGTTGCATGATGGCCTTTTCTCAGACATGCTGGAGCAGAGTATGGAAGTTTTTATGGATGATTTTTCTGTGTTTAGAGATTCTTTTGACCATTGTTTGCAAAATTTGGAACAGGTATTACAAAGGTGCGAAGATACAAACCTGGTACTCAACTGGGAGAAATGTCATTTCATGGTGCAGGAAGGCATTGTTCTTGGACACCGGATTTCACAAAAAGGGATTGAGGTAGACAAAGCAAAGATCGAGACAATTGAGAAACTACCTCCACCAACATCTGTCAAGGGGATTCGGAGTTTTCTTGGACATGCAGGTTTTTACAGAAGATTTATCAAAGACTTTTCCAAGATTGCTAAACCTCTTTGCAATCTTCTGGAAAAGGATGTGCCTTTTAACTTCACCAAAGAATGCCAGGCAGCTTTCGAGATTTTAAAACAGAAGCTGATTTCTGCCCCCATCATTGTAGCACCAGATTGGACCCTTCCATTCGAGGTAATGTGTGATGCTAGTGATTTTGCTGTAGGTGCAATTTGGGACAACGCAAAGCAAAGATTTTCCACACCATTTACTACTCCAGCAGAACTCTGAATGAAGCTCACTCAACTACACAACCACCAAAAAGGAGTTGCTCGCAGTTGTGTAAATGCTTTTGACAAATTCCGCTCTTATCTATTGGGTCCCAAAGTGGTGGTTTACACAGATCATTCAGCAATCAAATATCTGATCACAAAGAAAGATGCCAAACCCAGATTGTCCGTTGGATCTCTTGTTGATACTCCTTCTTCTGCAAGAATTCGACGTGGAGATTCGAGACAGGAAAGGAACAGAGAATCAGGTGGCAGATCATCTATCGAGGCTCGAGAATGGAGAAACAGCTGACAAAGATCCTTCAATCAAAGAAACTTTTCCAGATGAACAACTGTTTTCCATAAATCAACAGGAAGTCCCTTGGTATGCTGACTATGCCAATTATATTGTGACAGGAAAATGGCCGTTGGAATGGACAACTCAGCAACGGAAAAGTTCTTCAAAGAAGTCAAACATTATGTCTGGGATGAACCGTACCTGTTCAAACGGTGTGCTGATCAACTACTGAGACGATGTGTTCCACAGGAGGAAATCAACAGTGTTTTGCAACACTGTCATTCATCACCATACGGCGGACACTTCAGCGGACACAAAACTGCAGCCAAAGTCCTTCAATCAGGTTTATTCTGGCCCACACTTTTTAAAGATGCTTATCTTTTTGCTTTTCAATGTGACAGGTGCCAGAGAACGGGGAATATTTCTAGGAGAAACGAAGGACCATTGCAAAACATTCTAGAAGTGGAAATATTTGATGTATGGGGTATTGATTTCATGGGACCCTTTGTTCCATCATTTGGAAACTTGTACATCCTGGTTGCTGTAGACTACGTCTCCAAATGGGTCGAAGCAATTGCACTGCCATCCAATGATTCAAAAGTTGTGATCAAATTCCTGAAAAAGAACATTTTCACTTGATTCGGAACACCTCGGGCAATTATCAGCGATGGTGGCTCACATTTCTGCAACAAATACTTCGATGCACTCCTATCCAAATACGGAGTAAAACACACAAAGTTGCCACAGCTTACCATCCACAGTCAAATGGACAGGTTGAGGTTTCAAACAGGGAAATCAAAAGAATCCTAGAAAGAACCGTTGGAACAACAAGGAGGGACTGGTCAACAAACTAGATGATGCATTATGGGCCTACAGAACAGCTTACAAGACACCCATTGGTATGTCACCATATCGATTAGTGTTTGGAAAGCGTGCCATCTACCAGTTGAGCTTGAACACAAGGCGTACTGGGCACTGAAGAAGTTGAATTTTGACTCACAAGCTGCAGGAGAGAAAAGACTTCACCAACTCAACGAATTGGAGGAATTTCGCCTACAGGCTTATGACAATGCCAAATTATACAAGGAAAAGACAAAGAAATGGCATGACCGAAAAATAGTGCACAGACAGTTGGAACCAAGACAGCAGGTGTTGTTGTACAACTCGAGGTTGAAACTTTTCCCTGGAAAGTTGAAATCTAGGTGGTCTGGACCATTTGTAATCACTCAGGTTTTACCATATGGAGCTGTTGAGTTACTGGATCCCAATACCAACAACACATTCAAAGTTAACAGTCAGCGTGTCAAGCACTACTGGGGAGAATCATTTGGGCGACAAAAAGAAAGTGTTACACTTTCAGATCCAGCATAAACGTTCGAAAAGTAACGTCTAGCTGACGACTTTAAACTTAGCGCTCGCAGGGAGGCAACCCATGCAATTTTTGTATATATGTGATTTGGTGTGATTTAATTTTGTGTGTTAGTTTTGCAGATTAAGTCATTTCAAGATGGAAGAAGCTCTCGCAAATCTTCACAAGCAATTTCCTTCTCTCCCACAAAAATCTCTATTGAAAGTTTACAAAGCTCGCTTGGAACGAATGAGACTACTGATGATCCATGGTGTGCCCAATGATATTCGTTGGGTAATTGAAGCACGAGTTCGATTGGCAGGTGTGAGTCTTCTGAATCTTTTATTTCACATCTTTGACAACAATTCGAAGTGACCTTGGTTTCTGGAGATCAAAGCAAAGCACCATCGCCAGAAAAAAAACGTAGAGCTAAACATAATGGGTGTGTTACAAATGTGCACGATGGAATTGCAATACTCGTTGTCGTTCTTAGGAATGGTGTCTATTAATCGCAAAGACAAAATTGAATTCATTAGGGATGGCTTGAGTAAGAGTCTTTAGATGATATATCTTTGACTCTTGAGACGCATCCCAGTGGACATGTTCACTAGCCTTCGCCAGATGTACATATCACAATTTCAAAAAGAAAGACAACAGTTAAGTCTCGGGAATCTGACTCAAAAAGACCCTGTTTGCCAATTTATAAGAAAATTGGATGGGAAGCTTGTCCCTGACGCATAGACGTCAATCAAGCTTGTATTTTTGTAATATTATATCTCTTTATCTTTTCCTAATAATTGGATTTGTTTGTTTTGTTTGTTTTTCCTTATTTTCTCCGAAGGATCCAGATCTTGTTGACTATCACGATCTATTTACTATTCGCTATTAATCGTCCTTTGGAAGATACTTGTGCTATTTTTACTCACCCTTTTTCAGGTATTATAAATTAACTCATCATTGCACTTTTGAAGACATCCAGAGTAAAACATGGAAGCCACTTCAAGAAGACGAGTTGAAAACATTTGTGTGTTTTGCGGTAGTACGGTTGTGTACTAAACCACAATACATAGAAGCAGCACAGGAATTGGGTCGAGTCTTAGCCGCAAGGATAACCTACATATATGGGGAGGTTCGGTAATCTTGGACTAATGGGGATCGTTTCAAAGGCCGTACCAGGAAGGAGGCAGTCATGTTTGGGAATCATCCCAAAAACCCTTGGCAGAAGCAAATCTTATTGAACCAAACAAACGGAGAGGAACTGATCGTACCAGGTATGTCTGAACGACTGGTAGAAATGATTAACCGTCTGATGCTTATTGCTTTGCCATGTTTGCCAGCGGTGGCTTGGGCACATTGGAGGAAATTTTTATTGTACTATCTTGGGCGAACCTAAACAACACCAGAAAACCAATTGGGCGTACAACGTTGATGGGTTTTATGATTTTCTTTGTTATTTCTTGATGATGCTCGAAGAAATGGGTCGTGTCAAAACCTTTAAAAGAACTCCTCTTCACTGCCAGAACTGCTCCAGATCTAATCTGACCAACTCATAGCCTATGAACCGAAAGTTGACCCTATCATTTCAATATAAATTGGTCCGTCGAGGGACGATCGTGGTAAGAGACGTCGAATTAATCTGGGATCTTAACCTGTAATATTCCTGTAGAATTTCAGCTATCAGGTATTATTTTCTAAACTTTCTCAACTGTTAAGACATTGGGGACAATGTCTCATTTAGGTTTGGGGGGAGGTATAGTTAATAGTACTTGTTTGTATTGTTATTTTTATTTTAGTCCAAAACTTTTCGAAAAAATACAAAAAAATTGAAAAAAATTATCAAAAATTACAAAAATATTTTGCAATTTTTGTGTTTTAATTTTGACTAAAAAGGTTAATTGGTAAGAGATAGCCGAGTAAGGAATTTCCACTCTGAGACGTATCTCAAACCTATTTCGAAATAAGTTAATTTTGTTTATTTCCTTTTGAATTATTTAATTTGTGAATTCTCCATAATACTGACTAAAATGAATCTTCATATGCTCATTTGACAGGTATTATCAACATGCATAGTAACATACGGGCATGAGCTGAGTTGTAATTAAAAAGTTTGTAATATTCCGTGCTCTAGTTTAATTGGAGGAAGCATCTATAAATAGTAATGGAATAAAAAAAAAAAAAATTCTGATGTAAAAAAATAAAGTATCTAAGATCCGGGTTATTAAGTCTGTAAGGGTGTTTTAACACCTAGTGCCCTAAAACCAACTGGTTTGGGAGTCATTGGCCCAAAGCTCGCTACATGGATCAAAGCTACTGCAAAAAAATATATTTATATTTATATTTATATCTAAAGTCTGAGTAATTAAGTTCGTAGGGGTGTCTTAACACCTGGTTGCCCTTAAAGCCAACTGGTTTGGGAGTCCCAACCCAAAGCTCGCTACATAGACGGAAGGTATTGTATATAAATAAAAGTATTAAAAATTCAGAAAAAAGCAAAGAAAAAAATCAGAAAAAATCAGAAAAAAATATTCCATTATCCCAAAAAGATGTGAAATCTGATAGAACTTTAGGACAAAAATATTACTCTTCTTATCAACTGCACTTAT
>SKCR01050168.1:0-39244 GCA_019454045.1 Zanthoxylum bungeanum | reverse complement strand
ATGTTGATTGATGTGATGTGATTGTGATTGATTGATTGAAAGACATGACTTAAAGTGACATGACTTAAAGTTGAGGTGTGAATAGTGATGGACATGATGTGCATAGTGATTGCTTTTATGGTTTGACTTTAAAAGCAAATAAATGCAAATTAAATAATGCATTGAAAAATTCATGAAAGTGTATAAGATACACTTGAAATTAAAATGCAAAACAACTTTAACCATTACACAAAAATCTCTTCTCTCTCATTCTCTCTTCTGCTCACTCCAAACACAAAAATTGTGGACTGTTTGGAAGCAAAAACCGTGAGCTAGGGAAGCAAGAGTTGGGGTTTTCATGGTGAAGACCGCAAGTGCTAGCACACTACGAGTCTTGCGAAGGTGGTAGGGAGGTTCACCCATGAGCCGGGATCCGTCGGACGAAGCTCGGAGCTCCGTTCATCATCTCAAAATTCTGTTTGTGAGGGCTGTGAACTGCTGCAGTGGGGCGCCCTTGGCAGTGAGTTTTTGGGTTCGATTCGTCTCCAAATCGACTCAACCGATCGATGTGAGTATTCCGCTACCTCCGTTGATGTATTCACGCATTATTTCATGTCTTGATTTGATCTTGGGACCTAGATAAAACTCAACACAAAGTCAAGATTGTGTGACATTTAACGGGATCCTAGCCCACTAGGAAACACGGTTCCCCGAGTACTCGATCGAGGATTAGAGGCTCGCCGAAAAAATAGTGGGAGGCAAGAATTGAATTTGCAATATTCGTTAATTGCTTGCCATACGCGCTCAAACAAATATCATTCGTCGTTATAATTAAAATCTTAGTTGGACTAATATTTAAATTGTTGTTTTATATAAATCGTTGGACATATTCAAACCATTCAATTATAGTTGATTTTATAATTGGATTATAGTAATCAAATAATTTATTTTCTAATCTATTAAAATTATAGTTGATTAAATAGTTGGACTATTGTAATCATATAATAAATAGTACCTAAATAATTGATTAAATAGTTGGACTATTAAAATCAAGATAACATTGAAAGTTTGACATTTAAAATATAATCAGGGATTATTAAAATGTTTTAAATGGTTTAATTTTCAATTTGGGATGTTTTCGGATGGTCCTGGAAATAAAAATAATAAGTTACTTTATTGATAAAATAACATATTATGCCTAAGCCCAGAATTAAGCAAATAGTAGAGCATAATCCTTGGAAGATTTATGTGATGATACTTTAAAGTGCTTAATCCGATATACATGTCATAAATCTATGTTTAGATTAAGAAGTATTAAATTGCAAATAAAATAATTCTTGGAGAATTAATGACTATTCTCAAGGAGAGACGATAACGTCAAACTGTGCAATTAAGCAAGTAGCGCAAGGCACACTTTACTTCAATATTCCCCAGAAACTCAAGGCTTGGCCAAAGGCTTCTGAAATGTTGAAAAGGTCAAAAGCAAAAATCATTATAATCTTCTGGGAAGATAAAGGACATGTCCCAAAGTGACTGCCGTTTGGATATGACAGACATGAAGGAATAAAGAAGAGCAAGGCTCTGACTTTAAGAATGTGTTTGTCAAAATTATGTCCATTACTAGTATTAAAATTGGATTTTAAAATACTTAGTGTGGTACATAAATATATGTATTGATGATCAGAATCCGCTGTGAGCAGGATACTGACTTCAGCTGAGATTAATCTGCGAATCTGAAACGGGACGTAAGTCGCTGTTTCGACTGTAGATACCTAAGTTAGGAACTACCATTCGGGTATGTACTTTAAATTAGGGAACGGAAATGTTATAATTTAACTAGTTTGACTACAAACATTATCTATATATCAGTGTTTAATCCGTTGCGGATAAACCTTTATATTCTAGAACACTAAAGTTTTCATTTATAAAAAATGATACTGAGATAAACACATTAGATGTGAATAATAGTATTTATATTTTGAATAGAAATAATATCTCAAACAATATAACATGACAAACAAAAGCTCAAACTGATTTGATCAGATGATGAAACTAATGTGGCGTTGTTGTTGGGACATAATCAAACAAGAATCGTATATCCGCACTTTTGAAGAGTGGGGTACTAGGACTAATTTGATTCCAATCAAATAAAGTCTACGAATCTAGTTTATTAGGTAAAGTGCCTAAAGCACTATTTACTTGTAAAAATGTAAATGCCACAGATCTGTTTTAGCCCTAGTTCATAGTGAAACAAATGGGCCCATTTCTAGCTAGGCTAGATGTGGATGTGAATATTTCATGACCTATACTGATGTGGCATCGCGTTATGGTTATGCGTATCTTTTGAAGAACACAAATCAGAAACTTTTAGAGTTTCGACACGAAATAGACAAACAGATCGGCTAAAGTATTAAACCGTCACGGTAAGACCATAATGGAAAATACTTAAGCAATAAGTTTCACATATACTTGAAAGAGTATAGTATTCTTTCAAATGAAGACTCCTCCCGGAACACGTCAGTTTGACGGTGTGTCCGAACTGAGTAACCGTATTTTGTTAAACATGATAAGGTTAATCACGAGTCGCTCTGAGCTACCTTTTCCTTCAACGGATAAGCATTAACAGTGCAGAACTTATTTAGAATAAGGTTCCATTAAAATCTATTTGACAGATTTCATATTAGATATGAACGGGAAAGAAACCGGGTTTCACATTCCTGTATATTTGGGTATGCTAGGCATATGTTTGGATGATACCAAACTAGAACCCAAATTGGATAGTGTCAATTAAAGGATATCCTAGGATATAAATAAGTATAGTACTTATACATCTCACTAGAGAACAATTGTAATTGTTGCTCGCCCTACGGTCTTCCTTAGAGGATTACCGATATGCAATGGTAAGTGGGAGGATGGTATAACTCGATGAAAATCAGAGTGATACTGTTCAAGGCACAAAGTCTTTAATGGAACACAAACAGTTCATCAAGGATGAATCTGTACCATTAATCTTCGAATACACAAGAACCACGTAGATCAGAGAGAATCAGAAAATAACCGGGGGTATGGGTTTTTGATCTCACCTCATAAAGATGTCAATCTTGTTGACGTATACCAACCGACTACGTTTGAGAAAGTGATACAAGGTATCAACTCCTTTTATGGCAAAGTGCCATGAGTCCGAAATGGATTCCATGTATAACAACTATGTTTAGATACTAGTTGATATACCGTAAGGCATTTTGCCTATTGGTACTGTATAAGTCTTCAAGGAAGACATACATGAAAGGTAAAATACCAATGTACAAAGCTAGGCTTGTGGCGGAAAGGTATTGTTATTAGCATTGTGTTGATTACGGTTCAATCTTTTACCTGTTGCCATGGCAAATCCATTTGGATAATGCTTGCTGTAGCTGCACACGTTCATTTATGAAATGTGTCAGTTAAAGATCAAAATCACATCCTGATGATTTTGTCGTACTAAAACCAGCAAACAAGGTTTGCAGGTTATTCATCCATGTTTGGATTGAAGCAAGCATTAGGTTCTTGGAACTAACATTTTGATGTAATCATAATGGTGTATGATTAAATTCAAAACGAAAATGATTCTTGTGTATATAAGGAGGTTAGTGGGAGCGCACTGACAATGAATGTCCTGTATAAAATAATGATAATATATATTCATTCTTGGAATGATATTCCATAAAATAATCGGTGAAAGCTTGGCTTTCATAGAAATTCTCCGTAGAATTCTTGGGGGTAACAACTTTTATTCTAGGAATAAAGATCTACTGGGTTAGATTAAGTTGTTAAAACTCTGCGAGAACTCGTACATTGAAAAATATACGTGACCTGGTGTCTCATACGCTTTGAGCATATGGATTCACAATCAGGGCAATCCATGATAGTCACTGGATTGATGTTAAGAACATCTTTTAGAATCTTAGAGATCTAAGGATGCTGTCTTAATATGTGGAGAAGGAGAACTTGAAGTGACTGGGATCACTACTGCAAGTTTCCTAAACATATATAACGACTAAAAGTCACAAACGGTACTATACAGTTTGAATAACGGTACAGTGAGCTGGAAATCTTCCAAGCGAGATACTCTTATCGTATAAACAACAATGCGGGTTATTGCTGCAGCTGAGGCAGCAATAAAAGCCATCTGGGTCAATAACAAATCTAATTAGATTAGATATAGTTCTGTTAGCAGCTGAGCTAGGCGTCATCACAGGCTAAAGAATTAATGGTCCATCAACGATCCAGATACATACTTCGACTATTCATCTGATTCGTTCGGATCATACATCGTGTCAATGTGATGATCGTATAAATCACATCAGACGATAATCATACAAATCCGCTGACGAAAGCTTTTCTCAGCAATTTGAGCCAACCGTACATAGTTCGGGTGTCAAACACTCGAGTGACTGGCTATAAGCCAAGTGGGAGATTGTTGGACAGTTATGACCCATAGCGTCACTATTTGTACAGATCATGGTGTTGTTGTACAAATTAACTATGTGACAAAGGAGATTGCACTCTTATCATTTGTGATTAGATCACCTAGATGAATAAATGATGAGAGGTCCTTGTGATTTGTTCCTTGATTGAGAATGATATGAGACAGTATCAATCAACGAAGGAATAAATCATTAAATATCCATAGTTAGAGTATTATCGAGATTGGACATCGAAAAATACGTAAAAGACTAGTATTGCACTTGTGCGCGTTGTGAGGGCACAACGACATAGTTCTCATATATTTAAGTATTGGATACTTATGCAAGTGCGATAGGAGGTTATTTTTCACCGATGGCACGGGAAACAGCTTCGCTCTGGATAGACCCCCTCGGAATCCCATTGGTAGTATGACTGTGTGTCTATGGGAGTCCGACATCAGGGTAGGTGTATTTGGTCTTAACTTGAGACTTGCACCGCTAATACTTACGACAATCAATATACTTTGGTTGCGGTCGTCCAGGGCTTTAACTGGTTCTGTGTACGCCAATGCTGGTGTATTGAGAATCGTAGTATTGGGGGTGTGATGTCAAGACGGAAGTATCACTCTAGTCATAGTGGAGATGATGTCACGCAGGATACGGTATTAGTGCTCTAAGTGCTGCGCGGCCATCGGGATATTATGACTAGGTCATGTATATCCGATTATAGAGACTAGTTACCAGAGAAATCCGACAAGTGCTTCGTACGGGGCAGACACAATTCAGCCCCAGGCCTAGCACGTGATCATCCAATACTGGACAGAAATACGCAATACCACGTATACTACTCCTGATACAGATCCTATATTCCTGTAAGGATATTTCCGGAGAATTGGGTAGGCATGGCGCTTTGCTAGAGGCCAACCTTGTCTTGTAAATCGGTAAAACGTAGTACTTGGTACTTACGTTCGGATAGTCCGACGACCGTATTTACTGCCAACATATCCGGGGATCTCATGGGTCGCTTCCCATGATTCACCAATGACCTATGACTCGCACTTTAATTAATCTGGGATTAATTAAAAGAGAGAGAAAATTAATCTGGGATTAATTTCGAAGATATCTTATCTAGGATAAAATATCAATAAAAGAGAGATAACGATTAATTTGGAATTAATCAGTAAATTAATATATTCGATATATTAAGCGAAATTGGATTTCGACGCGGAATTAAAATTACATTTTTATTCGGGCGAACGAATTATTTTAGAATTAATTAGTTGGCGACGTGAATAGTAATTATGCTAGACATGATTATTTAATTAAATTAGATTTAATTACGACGCAACGAAAAAATCGTTAATTTGAAATTATCGAACCCGAGCCCGAGATTATTTGCGAGCGCATTCGAATTTCGAATTCGAGTGCGGCACACAAGTCACATCAAGCGTCAAATCATTCGTCACACCAAGCGTCAAATCAAACATCACTTTGAATGATGTGACATTTGATTGATTAATGTGGTTGATTGATTGAAAAAGCAACTTGTCACTTTGAGTGATGTAAGTTGGTGGAATAGTGCAAGTGGTTGGAAAAGCATTTACCATTTAATTATTTGATAATTATTTGGTAAATCTTTAATATATTTTATGAAAAATATATAAAGGATTTTGGAAATTGTTTTACCAACTTAACCAACACATTTCATCTTCATCATTTTCTCTCTCTCTCTCTCCATGAAGGTCACGCCCAAGGGGCAGTGAACTGCATGCCTTTGCCGAAAATGAGAAGCCATTTTTGAGTGTTTTTGTTGCAAAATTCTTGAGAGCTAGCACTCCGAGAGTTATACGAAGGTGTTAGGGAAACCCACCCACGAGCCGGGAATCATTTGACGAAGCTTGGAGCTTCATTTCTCAACTCAAAAATCAGAAAATGGAGGCAGTGGAGTGCTGCAGTTTGCGCCACTTTGAAGAGGGAAAATCAATTTTGTTCTTCATCAAATCGTCTCAACCGATCGATGTGAGTATTCCGCTATCTCCTTTGATGTATTCACATATTATTTTCATGCTTGTTATGATCTTAGGACCTCATTTAGAAACCAACACTCCTCTCATGGACCTTTTGTTTCAAAATTTCAAGCTTGCTAGCACACTTGGAGTCAAAGAAGGTGATAGGGAAACTCACCCAAGTGTTGGAACACTTAAAGAAAGCTTGGAACTTCCATCAAAATAAAGAAAAAGTCTTCAAATCATCCAAATCAATGTAAGTATTCCGCAACTTATTTTTTATTTTTCAAACTTTCATCTTGCTTAGTGATCTTGTGGCATGTCTTAGAGACTAACAATGGTATCTAGAGCCATCCTAAGCTTGATTTTAAAATTAGGGTTCATGGACTTTAATTTGGCATTTTGTGTTTGGAGCAAGATTTTGTCAAATTGATTGGTTGGTTGTGTTTGTATGATGTTGAATTGGATTTGTGCATCATTAGATTTGAGAAAAATTGATTGGATCAAAAACCCCCCAAATTTAGTGACATGGCCGAATATGTACCCTAAATGTGTTCATGGTGATTTTTGATTTTAGACTATTAGATGAGTTTAAAGCATGAAATAATTATTAGATGTTGATTTAATTGGATTGAAATCAAATTGATTGTCATTTTCTGCCATATTGCCGTGAGCCTTAGCATGTGTATTGGATTGATTTTGCTTCAATTTGTGGTGGACATGAGTTGATTAATTAAAGCATGATTAATTAGTGTAATTGGTATTTTGGAAATATTAGTTTAACTAATTAATTATGGCTATTACACTTTAATTAAAATTAATGTAATGTTTGGAATGTTATATTAATTAAAATTGGTCTTTAAGTTAAATTGGGCTAATTTGGTGTATTTGGGCTTGGTTAGGCCAAGTTTGGTTTTGGACAATTGGGTTGGATCCAATTGGGCCCAAAACCATTTCCATAAAGTCCAAATATGACTATTGGGCCTTTAATAATTTAATTGGGCCTAATGGGCCTAAATTGATTTTGGCAATAGGGTGATTCCTATTTGGGCCTTGGCATCTTGGATTTGATCCATAATGGCCAAAGCCCATGCCTTAAGAATTAATTAAAAGCCCATTGGACTTTAATTAAAATATATTGGATATAAATTGGGCCTTTGAGACCCATTAAGATTGGATTTGGAATCCAAGTCTTTAATGCACATAAAAATGTAATTATTTAATTTGGAATTAAATTGGAATTAGTATTGAATACAAATTAAATTGGATTTAAAATTGTATTTCGATATAATTCAAGATTTGTACTTTGACTTTTTATTTTTTAAACGAGTTGGACTCGCGCAAATCAAATTGTTGTTTGAACATTGGATGGTCATTAATTCAAAGATTACTTAATTGGATTAGATTGATTGAATAACATGCTATGTGTGAATACTTGGATGTATGTATGAATAATATATATCAGATGGATATTGATGGGTGAGTGCAATTTTGGAAATTATTGTAATAAATTTAGAATTTATTAAATTGAACCTGCGTGTCCACCCTATTACCTATTTTCTCATTGTATTTTTCTTCTCACCTATTCCCCTCAATGTAAATGAGGTTTCTTTAGAAGTGTTATATAATTGGGTAGAAGCTTGAATAGTGCTAGCGGGAGAGAGGAAATTGAGAGATTTGTTCTAGGAACAATATGTTGTATATCCATCCACATATCAGTGTATGATGTGACCTAATCAAAGATAATTAATTGGTTTCCAATTACGTGAAAAAACCCTCAATAAATATTAAACGTTTTCCTTCCATTGAATGATTCATTCTCAAGATCCAAGATTGGCACTGGTTTGTTGGCCAAAGTCAAGACCTTTGTCCATCGCGGATGTGTTTGAATCATGAAGGCTTTGTTCCATATCGCATGTCTTGGGCAAGTTGTGATTTGTTGACCAAAGTCAAGATCACTTCTTGTTCATCGACATTGATTACAAAGCTTTCCAAAGTCAATGGGTCCAGCTTAACTGGAATCATTAAGCTTGTTGTGCCAAAGCCAAGGCTTAGTTGATTCAGAGGAAAAGGTTAGGAAAATATATTGGATATATTAGCATATATATTATATATATATGTTTCGGACATAGAGGTCCACCTACCGGATCTAGGAATTGGATGAGATCCAATTGATCTTAGAGATCTACCTAGTTAAATATCATACAGCTTGTTGGACAAAGTCAAGGTTGTGTGTTATTTAACGGGATCCTAGCCCACTAGGAAACTAGGTTTCCCGAGTACTCAACAGATGGTTAGAGGCTCGCCGAAAATTAGTGGGAGGCAAGTATAAAATTTGTAATTCCGTTTAGATACTTGCCAATCGCGCTCATTTCATTTTTCGTCATTTATTATTATTAAATATATTAATTGGACTAATTTTTAATTATTGTTTTAATTAAACAGTTGGACTGTATTCAAACTACTTCATTTATAGTTGATTGTATAATTGGATAATAGTAATCAATATATTTGAATTTTACCGATCATTTATAGTTGATAATATAATTGGATTATAATAATCAATATATTTGAATTTAACCAATCAAATTGTAATTAGTTATATAGTTAAACGATAGTAATCATTCAAAATCATTGATTGGATAGTTGGACTATATCAATCAAGATAACTGGAAACATAAGCGTCAAAGAACATAATCCTAGGTGAAAATATCTTTAACGACATAATTTTCTAGAATGAGAAATAGATCTCAGGATAGTCCTGAGAGTTGAGAAGTTAATCTATTTAATAGAGCGACCTCTCGGGCCTAAGCCCAGAGTTGAGCAAAATAGTAGAGCATGAGCTTTGGAAGACTCATCGTGATGATAACTTTAGTGCTCAATCCGTTATGCTTGCCACAAAGACTATTTAATTTCTTCGTCAGAACTAAGGATTAGATCCTTATAGTATGATATTGAAATTAAAGGATCTTCATAGATCTATTCTTAGATCTTAGAAGTACTAATTGCAATAGAAAATTCTTGGAGAGTTAATGGCTATGCTCAATGAGACAGAGCCAGAGTTTGCAAAAGGGCAAGAAGCGCAAGACGCATCTTACTTCGACATCCTAGAAGTGTGAAGAAAAGGGCAAGGCTAAATTGTCACAGTCTTCTGAGAAGACAAAGGACATATCCCAAGATGTCTGCCTAAACTGTGGCAAATGGGGTCACTGGAAATGTGACTGCCTATGGACAAAGGCAGACATAAAAGAAATGAAGGCGGGCAAGGCTCCGAATTTAGGTATGTTTGTTATAAACATGTCCACTACTGGTTTTAAAATTGGATTTTAGATACTGGATGTGATACATAAATATATATATTGATGTGCGGGATCTGCTGTTAAGCAGGAGACTGGCTTCAGTTGAGATCGACTCATGAGTCGGAAACGGGACGAGAGTCACTATTTTGGCTATGGGAACCTGAGTTTTGGTACTGCCCTTTCGACATGTACTTAAATTAGGAAACTGTTACATTGTATCTAGTTTGAAAACATTATCTCTATATCTAGTTTAACCCGTTGCGGTTATACCTTTATATTCTAGAACACTAAGTGTTTTGTTTATAAAGATGATATTGAGATAAACACATTAAATGTGAATAACAGTATTTATATTTTGAATATAAATGAATCTCAAACATATAACATGACAAACAAATAGCTCAAACTGAATTAATCAGATGAGACTTATTTACGGCATTATTGTCTGGGACACATAAACAAGATTCGTATATCCACACTTTCGAAGAGTGGATACTAGGACGAATTTGATTCTAATTCAAATGATGTCTATAAATCTAGTTTATTAGGCAAAATGCCTAAAACACCTTTTACTTAGTAAAAGCACAAGTGCCATCGAGCTGTTAACCCTCGTTCATGGTGACGTAAGTGGGCCCGTGTCTAGCTAGACTAGATATGAATATGAATACTTCGTAACCTTTACGGATGTGGCATCGCATTATGGTTATGTGTATCTTATGAAACACAAGTCATAAACTTTCGAGTAATTCAAAGAGTTTTGACACGAAGTAAGAAAACAGACGGGTAAAAGTATTAAAAATATTACGGTCGGACTATAGTGTAAAATACATAAACATGTGAGTTTCAATTTTACTTGAAAGAATATAGTATTTTTTCATAGTGGACTCCTCCCAGGGCACCTCAATTTGACGGTGTGTCCGAACAATGAGACCGAACTTTGTTGGACATAGTAATGTTGATGATGAGTCACTCTGGCTACCAATTTCTTTCTAAGGATACGCATTAAACAGTGTAATGCTTATTTTGAATAAGGTTCCATGAAAATCTGTTAGACAGACTTCATATTAGATATGAACAGGAAAGAAACCAGGTTTCACATTCCTTAAGATTTGGGAATGCTGGGCATACGCTAAATGTTTGGATAATGCCAAACTAGAACCTAAATCGGATAAGTGCCTATTTGTAATTGGTTATCCTAAGGAAACCAAAGTATAATACTTATACAACTCACAAGAGAACAATATAATTGTTGCTCTCCATGCGATTTTCCTAAGAGGAATACCTATATGCAGTAGTAAGTGGGAGGAAAGTAAAACTCGATGAAAATCAGAGTGATACTATTCTAGGCACCGATTCCTTAATGGAACACAAACAGTTAATCAAGGATGAAACTGTAGCATAATCTTCGAATACACAAGAACCGCGTAGGTCGGAAAGAGTCAGAAAACAACCTAGGAGGTATGAGTTTCTGATCTCACCTATTGTAGAATATCAATTTTATTGAGGAAAATGAACCGACTACGTATGAGGAAGTGATACAAGGTATCGACTCCTTTTATGGTAAAGTGCCATGATGTCCGAAATAGATTCCATGTATACCAACCAAGTTTGGACACTGGTTGATGTACCAGAAGGCATTGTGCCTAATGGTACTATATGAGTCTTCAAGGAAGGCATACATGGATGGAAACATACAAACGTACTAAGCTAGGGTTGTACAAAAAGGGTATCGTCATCAACATGGTGTCGACTACGACAAAACATTTTACCCGTTGCCATGATTAAATCCATTTGGATAATGCTTGCTAATGCTGCATGTTTCATTTATGAAATATGGCAGCTGAACGTCAAAACTGCTTTCCTTAACAGAAATCTTTTGGAAGATGTTTATCAACATCCTAACGGTTTTGTCGTACCAAAACAAACAAACAAGGTTTGCAAGTTAAATCAATCCATTTTTGGATTGAAGCAAACATTGAATTCTTGGAATCATCATTTTGATGTAATCATAATGGTATATGATTTAATTCAAAACGAAAATGATTCTTGTGTATATAAGAAGGTTAGTGGGAGCGCACTGAAAATGATTGTCTTATATAATGATTATGTATTGCTTCTTAGCAATGAAATTCCCATAATATAATTGGTGAAAGTTTGGCTTTCATGAAAATTCTCCGTAGACTACTTGAGAGATGCAACCTTTATTCTAGGAATAAAGATCTACTGGGATAGATCTAAAAGTTGTTGGCACCCTCCGATAACTCGTACATTGTAAGATATGTACGCGACCTGGTGTCTCATATGCTTTGAGCATATAGAGTCCCAATCGGGCCAATCCAAGTGATGATCACTAAATTATTGCTAAGAACATCCTTAAGTATCTTAGACGAACTAATGATGCTTTCTTAAACTATAGAGAATAAGAACTTGAGGTGACTGGGTTCACCGCTGTAAGTTTCCAAACCGACAAAAACGATTGTAAGTCGTAATAAGGGTACTATATAGTTTGAATAACGGAACAATGAGCTGGAAATCTTCCAAGCAAGATAATGTTGCGGAATAAACAACAAAAGTGGAATATTGCTGCAGCAGAGGCAACAAAAGAAGAATTTTGGATCCATAAAATTCCTAAATAGATTAGGAGTAGTTCTATTAGTAGTTGAGTTAGGCTATAGCGTAGGCTAAAGAACCGCGGTCTCATCAACGATCCAAGTATGTACTTCAACTAAATCATCTGATTTGTTCGATCATATATCATGGCGATGTGATGGCCGAATATAACGTATCAGACGATAATATTACAAATCCGCTGACGAAAGCTATTTCTCAGTAGAAGATTGAGTGATTCGTACATAGTTCAAGTGTAGGACACTTAAGTGATTGGCTATAGGCCAAGTGGGAGAATGTTGGATATATATGACCCATAGCATCACTGTTTGTACATAACATGGTGTTATTGTACAAATTAACTATGTGACAAAGGATATTGCTCTTTTGTCATTTGTAATTAGATCACCGATATACATAAATGATAAAAGTCCATATGATTAATACCAGATTAATAAGCTATGAGACAATATTAATCCACGTAAGGTTTAATCATTAAATATCCCTAGTCGTAGTATTATCGAGACTGGGCATCGATAATGCGGAATAGACTAGTATTACACTTGTGCGCATTATGGAAGCATAACAGCATAGTTCTCGTATATTTGGGTATTGGATATTCATGCAAGTGTAATAGGAGGTTGTGTTTACCGATGGTACGGAAACAACTTTGCTCTGGATAGACCCCTCGGAATCCCATTGGTAGTATGACTATGTGTCTATGGGAGTCCGAGTCAGGGTAGATGTATTTGGTCTTAACCTGAGACTTGCGTCGCTAATACTTGCGATAATCAGTACGCTTTAGTAACAGGTTCTGTGTACGCCTCTACTACTGGTATATTGAGAATCGTATTGTATTGGGTGTGATGTCAAGATGAAAGTATCACTTCTGTCATATGGAGATGATGATCACGTAGGATACGGAACTAGTACTCTTAAGTACTACAGGTATCGGGATAATATGACTAGGTCATGTTTATCTGAATATAGAGACTAGTTACCAGTGATCCGATATATGCTTCATACGGGGTAGACATGATTCCAGCCCAAGGCCTAGCATATGACATCTGATACTGGATCGGAATACGCAATACTGTGTTTATTACGCCTGATAAAGATTACATATTCCTTAAAAGAATATTTCTGGAGAATTGGGTAGGCACAGTGTTTTGCTAGAAGCCAACCATGTCTTGTAAATCGGTAGAAATATGGTACTGGGTATGCACATATTCGGATAAACCGATGACCGTATTTACTGTCAACATATCCAGAGATCTCTTGGGTCGCTTCCCAAAGATTCACCGATGACATTTGACTCGAGCATAATTAATCTAGGATTAATTATGAGAGAGAAAATTAATCTGGGATTAATTACGATGGAAATTAATCTGGGATTAATTACGGCAAGAATTAATCTGTTATTAATTACGATATGAATTAATCTGGGATTAATTCGACTAGAAGAGAGAACACGATTAATTTAGAATTAGTCGGTAAAATAAATTTACTAGTTAAATTGGATTTTTCTATTTAATTTATTTATTTGGGCTAAAATAATATATCGAATATATTAATTGAAATTAGATTTTAATACGACATTAAAGTTTGACTTTAATATAAGCGAATGAATTAATTTGGAATTAATTCGTAAGCGACTTCCGTAATAATTTTGCGAGGCATCATTATTTAATTAAGTTGGAATTAATTGCGTTGCAATGGAAAACTCGTTTAATCGGATTAAACGGAACCGAGCCCGAAGTGTGTAGAGAAAACCCATCTTGAATTTTGAATTTAATAAGTGGGGATCACATATTAATGGTGGTAGTTGGCTTTTAGCAATTGGTTTTTGGAAAACCACTCACTTTTGCCCTACATGGTTTTGCTTTTGGTAAAGCTTTTACCTTTGGTAAAAGCAATTCACTTTAGGTAAAATGATATACACACTTTTGCATAGACTTTTGGATAAGGACTTTGACAATTTGAAAACACTTCTCTCTCTCTCAAGTCACCATGGCCGAATACACCAAGCTCATCCCATGGAAATTTTGTTTTAAAATTTCAATCTTACTAGCACACTTGGAGTCAAAGAAGGTGATAGGGCAACTCACCCAAGTGTTGGAACACTTGAAGAAAGCTTGGAACTTCCATCAAAACAAAGAAAAAGTCTTCAAATTATCCAAATCAATGTAAGTATTCCTCAACCTATTTTTGATTTTTCACACTTTAATCTTACTTAGTGATCTTGTGGCATGTCTTAGAGACTAACAACTAGACCCAAATGAGGATCAGAATAAGACACATAGGCTGATAAAATAAGGCATAAAGTATGTGAGAATAATACCAAATCACTAAAAAAATTATACCCTTTAGTGTCAAAAATAATCGACGCCAAAATCCATAGTTTCGATGCAAAAGGAATTAGCGTCGAATTAATTAGACGTAAATATTGGACGCTGAAATGTCGACGAGAATAACTTTTAGTGTCGAAACAAAGAACTTCTACGCTAAAAACTATATTTTGCGTCCAATTTATTTCGACGCTAAATTAAATTTTCTGACGCTATAGGTTCGATTTGGCGACGAAATAATTTGAAGCTAAAAGTTTGACTTTTAGCGTCGAAACGTTTCGATGCTAAAGTATATTAAAAAATTAATATTTTTTTACTATACTACAGCGGGTGATTTTTTAACTATTTGAGTCGAAATTTTTGACGCCAAAAATACATTTAGCGTCGACTATTTCGACAAAAATAGTTAAAAAAATGTGTTTTTTTAAAAAAAATTATTAATTTACTTCTTTTGGCCTAAAATAATTATTTAATTGAATTTTTTTAATTAATAACAGAATTATGAAATATTATAATAATTATTATATTGAAATTTTTTTTAAGAAAAAATAACATATTATATTAAAACTATTTGTTCAAAATGTTTATACAAAATCAAATATAAAATTTATTACTACTGTGATGGGGAACGCTCGAGCCCGATGCACCATAACTGAGTGAGGCCTCCAATATTTGGCGGAATACCAACATTTTCTGTTCGAACTACTTCATCTTCTTGTCGTGGTCCACCTTGACCTGTTGTAGATCCTTCTTAGTCTTCTTCAGCTCGTCTTGGGTGGTGACTAGATGGTCTTCGGTGGTGGTTAGCCGGTCTTGGGTGGTGGTTAGCCGGTCTTAGGTGGTGACTAACTGGTCTCGAAGAGAGGAGACATTGTCCGAATTAACAGTATTATGCGCAGATGACGTCGGCTTCTTACGAGTGCCAAGGCCAACGTTGTAAGCTGTTTGATTCTTGAAAACCAATTGCGACAACTGCTCATCTGGTATCGGGTCGGACCCTGTCTCTTGAGTTTGATGGAGTTCCATCATTTCGTTATGTTTTAAAAAATAAGTTCATATTAAATTTGAGAAAAAAAATTTGTTGGGCTTTCTAGGTGAAACCAAGATGTAATTAAGTGATGAAACATGTGAATACATCAAAATAAAGTAGTGGAAATACTCACTTTGATCGGCTTTTGGATGCGATGAACACAAAAGTTCTTCCTTGAAGTTTCAGCCAAGCCCTCCATTTGTGCTTCTTGTGTTGTCTTCAAGCTCCAAGCTTTGAGAATGGATTCCATGCTCATAGATGGTTTCCCTATCACCTTTGTAAGACTCCTTTGGTGTTCTAGCACTTGGAAAGATTTGCCACAAATCTTCCTAAAGCTTCTTCTTGTTCTTGACCAAGCCAAGAAATTAGAGAGAAAATGGCACCAAGACCGTGAGAGAGAGAGAGAGAGGAGAGATGAGAGTTGTGTTGTTTATTTTTTTTTGCAAAAAACAAATACAAAAATCAATTACCAAATTCAAAAAAGGTACAAGGCATTAAAGGCTTCCAACAACTCACATCACTCACAAAAGTGACATCCATCACATCACTCAAAGTTGATGTGACTTCCATCACAAGAATGACTAATGATGTGATGCGTGATGTGACTTGTGAGCCCCACTTGATTCGAAATGCGAGTGGGCCCGCAAACACTCTCGGGCTCGGGTTCGCTAATTCCAAATTAATGAATTTTCCGTTGTGACGTAATTAAATCAAATTTAATTAAAAATTACGCCTAGTAAAATTTGTAACATCCCACCTAAGCTAGAATGCTACCGGCAGGAGACAAGCAAATCCTACCTCCATAAGCCTCTAACTCTACCGAAATTTCGGCATGACCTATGCTAAAATCGAGCAACCTGGATCAAATCCAGCTCCACAATACAACCTAAAGGGCCCAACTCTAATAATATAAACCAAACCAATAAACACAAGACATAATACAATTGGGCTTCGTGCCCAAAAATACGTATAAACAAAAACTTTTCTAAATAAACTATGTACAACTATACTGTACAACTCAATTACTTTACAACAGGCTTATACAACTTGATCTTTACTCTCCCAATACCTGGTGACTGGCTGATTGTAACGCTGCTATTCGGCTCCTCAAGCTCTGGTATTTATGGTTGACCGATTTGGTCATCAACCTGCAAAAACTCAAACACTGTTGTGGTGTGAGTCATGGGACTCAGTACGTAACTATGCTAATTCCTAGAGCATCAAACACATGCAAGATCTGATTTATATTTCTGTATTACCCTGAGCTTCTTACATGACATACAACATAAGATAAATTTAAACTTATTATCTTATCTCAACCCGTCTAGCAAACATGTTACTTAATTACTTATTTTCTTTATCTGAGTATACATAAACTTAAATCATGTTTCTTAATTGTACTTTAAATATCTATAACCTAATCATTGAGTTCTCATAGCTCCATCTACTGTGTCAAGTCCCATTACGTTTCCACTACGTTACTCTGATAACTTTCTACTTTTCTATATACTTATTTCTAATCCAGTCCCGGTTTTTATTATAATTATCTTTCTTTTTTTTCATTTGAAATATCATCAAATCGGATTAATAACACATTCTTTCTATTAAACATCCAATAGACTAAAGTCAATCATAAAAATATGTATATGAAGCCATAAAGTCATACACTGATATCTTACCAATGGTTATTTCTATGTAAACATATAATACACACAGGCATCAATCACAAATATATAAATGTAATCATATTATCATGCTTCAACGTCAACTCTATGCATCTTGTATGTTATATATGATGTATGATTTATATGCACAACCTATAAGCTACACTGAACTTTGATTTTACCATACTTTTTAGAAAATACTTTCCGAAAACTCTTTTCTTGAAAACTCTTTATAAGACTCTTTTCTGAAAACTTAACAAAATTTGTCTTTTTGAAAATGTTCTTTTCTAAAAACTCTTTCTGAATGCTATAACTAAACACAGAAAACTGAAAAATCGTTTCTAACTTTTGTTTCTGAAATCTTTTATTGAAAAAAACTGAAATTTGAAAACTGAAAACTGAAAATCGAAAACTGCTCTACGTCCAGAAAAACGACTCAACTGGGTGTACTCTATGCCCAGGAAAATGACTCAACAGGGCATCTCTGAAACTGGTGGTGCCCCACACCCAGGAAAACGACTTAACTGAACGTAGAGCTCCATGTCCAGGAAAACGACTCAACTGGACATAACCACCACTAGAGTCCAGGTACACGAACCTAAGCCGTCATCCTGACTCTCTACATGTGCACATGTCTCTGTATCCGTCAATTCCATCAGTGTCTCAAGCTACGTACTAGGGTGAGGTTTTACCTCATGCCCCGAAAAAAAACACAAAACCATAATCTATAACTCGAAGCTGTGAAAATATTTTCTGAAATACGATTCTTTTCAAAAACATTTGAAACTTTTCTTTAAAAGCTTTTCGAATTCCAAATCATTCGACATAATGCACAAATATGCATATGCATTTCTCTTATACTAACCATGCTTTATCATATGTTTATCTTATATTATATTATATGTTTATGCATATGTTCATGCATACTTATGACACATAGAAATCATTCTTATATATGCTCTCTCTATGCATACACACATTTATCTTTATATATATATATATATATCTTCATACATATTTATCAAAATGCTTATACTTTATCCCTGTCACATCCTAATTCATCTCATTCATAAAATATATATATTTCACACTTGTATTCATATAAACATGTCATGCTTCCCATAAATACTTTTATCTATGCTATCATATTCATACTTTCTCATATTCATTACTGCAAATACAATACATCACAAAATCAACCTTTATCACATACTTTCATTCAACCATCACACACACTTTACAAGTTATCACCATTTTAATTAAACATCAAAACTCATGTTAATAAGCTTAACAAAACACAAAAATGCATCAACCCCTCGTGTATGCATTCGGCCAAGTGGCCTCTCATTGCCTTAGAAAAATTTTCAAACTAATTCCAATTTAACCATCCTCAAACATTCTCATGAACACCTTAACACTTCCAATTTTTCCAAATCCAAGAAAATATTTCCCTTGCTACATGTATATTATTCAGCCAAGATAACATAACAAGTTTAGGAATAATCAACAATCACATAACCAATTATTGCTTAGTATTTCAAATAAGGGTTCAATATGTCTTTGCTATGCAATCAAATTCACATTTCTTCCCTTTTCATGTTCGGTCATTATAAGAGAAGTGACTCATTTTCCATTTCTTGAGTTTTCATCACTTACCTATTCAGTTCATGATAAGTCATCATCGACGACACCAAAATTTGCTCAATAATGCTTAACTAACATAATCAAATTAATAACATGTTAAATCTATCGGCTTACATTAATTTATCACTCTATATACATTACACACGATTCGTATTATCATCAAAACTATCAAAATCCAAGTTCCATAACTTCACACATTCGGCCATGGCCTTTAGCACATCAAACTTAGAATTTCAAGCTGTCAGATACATTAACCTTACTGAATATACAAAGCACTCATCCTCTTGTTTATTTTATCAAGAGAAAATAATATAATTTTCCCCACTTTTTACCTATTCGGCCAAGGCTTAAACTCCAACCCATAAACTATTTTTCCCAAACAGTTAAAGTAACTTCATCATACTAACAAATAGATATCATAACTTCGCATCCAATCCAACACATACATATATCCAAAGTCCAATTACTGAACCAGTTAGCACTAAGCCTGTAACATGCTTATACCATTTGGCCATAGCCATATACAATCTAAAAACAACTATACAACTGAACCTAACACAAAATAATTCACAACATCAACATTAAACTTATTTCCTAGGGTTATTGCTGAACCACCCTTAAATTTCTAATTTCTTCAATCTTTTAAAAATTATTCTGATTTCCTTTCATTTACCAAGTATAAATGATTTCTACATGTTCTTATTTCATTATCATACCTAATTTCGAAATTCAATTTCAAAACCTAATTGACCAAATTTATCAAATTCAAGGAACTCACTACCATAGTTTACTTACTTCTCTCTCTGTTTAGCAAATCCAGTGTCGGAGACAAGTCAGAAACTCGCCGGCGGCCAAAGACGAAACTAGACTGCTCTCCTCGCCCTTCTCTTTCTTGGCTTTTCCCTCTATCGATTCTACTTTTCCTCATCACTCCATGCTTCTACTGCTCGACTTCCTCTCTCTCTCTGCTTCTGTTATGCTTCTATCGTGACTTTTTTTTTGTGTGTCAATCGTGTCTGAGCTGTGTGTGTGTTAAGCGTGTGTGAGTTTGTTCATATGAGTCACGTGTGTGTGAGTGTTACGTGAGAGAGAGAGTGTAGAAATGTCTAGGGTTTTCCACTCTTGTAAGAATATTTTCATTTTAATCCCTTTAGTTTAGTTATTACAAACTTATAATTAATTTTATCAAGAAGTTCCCATGTAATAATAAATATTTACCTCGTGCTCGGATTCGGTCTCAAGCATGAAAATAAAATAAATTTACGCAGACACATTAAAATAATCCGGGATGTTACAAAATTACTATTCACGTCGCTAGCGAATTAATTCTAAATTAACTCGTTCACCCAAATTAAAATCTAATTTTAATTTCGCGTCGAAATCCAATTTCGTTTAATAAATCAAATATATATTATTTTATCGATTAATTCCAAATTAATCGTTCGCTCTCTTTTATATGAATTTTATCCCAGATAAAATTCTCCGTAATTAATCCTGTATTAATTTTCTCTCATTACTAATTAATCCCAGATTAATAATGTTCGATTCATACATCATCAGTGAATCTTTGGGAAGCGACCCATGAGATCCCTGGATATTTTGACAGTAAATCTGGTCGTCGGACTATCTGATCACGTACGTACCTCGTACTATATTTTTACCGATTTACGAGACATGATTGGCTTCTAGCAAAGCACCGTGCCTACCCAAATCTCCAGAAATATTCTTAATAGAATATTTAATCTTTTTCAGGCGTAGTATACGTAGTATTGCGTATTGCGATCCAGTATCGGATGTCACATGTTAGGCCTGGGGCTGAAATTATGTCTGCCCCGTACTAAGCACGTATCGGATCTCTGGTGACTAGTCTCTATAATCGGATAACTATGACCTTGTCATATTATCCTGATGCTGCAGCATAAAAGAGTACCAGTTCCGTATCCTACGTGATCATCATCTCCACTATAACTGGAGTGATACTTCCATCTTGACATCACACCCATTACACTACGATTCTCAATATACCCAGAAGAGGCGTACACAGAACCTGTTAAAGCCCTGGACGACCAAAACCAAAGTATATTGATTATCGCAAATATTAGCGGTGCAAGTCTCAAGTAAGACCAAATACACATACCCTGATTCGGACTCCCATAGACATACAGTCATACTACCAATGGGATTACGAGGGGTCTATCCAGAGCGAAGCTGTTTCTGTACCATCGGTAAATACAACCTCCAATCACACTTGTATAAGTATCCAATACTTAAATATATGAGAACTATGTCGTTATACTCTCACAACGCGCACAAGTGTAATACTAGTCTATTCCACATTTTATCGATGTCCAATCTCGATAATACTGCGACTAGGGATAATTTAATGATTAAACCTTCGTGGATTGATACTGTCTCATATCATCTCAATCCGAAACTATTCATAAGGACTTTTATCATTTATGTATCTTGGTAATCCAATTACAAATGATAAAAGAGCAATTTCCTTTGTCACATAGTTAATTTGTACAACAACACCATATTTCTGTACAAATACTGATGTTATGAGTCATAATTATTCAACAATCTCCCATTTGGCCTATAGCCAATCACTCAGGTGTCTTACACCTGAACTATGTATGGTTCGCTCAAACTTCTGCTGAGAAATAGCTTTCGTCAGCGGATTTGAAAGGTTATCATCTGATGTGATTAATTCGATCATCACATCGCCACGATGTATGATCCGACGAATCTGATGAAAAGGTTGAAGTACATACTTGGATCATTGATGAGACCGTTAATTCTTTAGCATGTGCTGTAGCCTAACTCAGCTGCTGATAGAACTGTATCTAATCTAATTAGAATTATTTAGATCCAAAATGCTTCTTTTACTGCGATAGTTGCAGTAAAGTTCCACTTTTGTTGTTTATTCGGCAACAGTAACTTGCTTGGAAAATTTAGTTGGACAGTTATGACCCATATTGTCACTATTTGTACAGATCATAGTGTTGTTGTACAAAATAATTATGTGATAAAGGAGATTGCACTCTTATCATTTGTGATTAGATCACCTTAGGTATATAAATGATAGGAGGTCCTTATGATTTGTTCATAGATTGAGAATGATATGAGACAGTATCAATCAATGAAGGATAAATCATTAAACATCCCTAGTCAGAGCATTGTCGAGATTGGACATCGATAGATGCGTAAAAGACTAGTATTACACTTACTCGTGTTATGTGAGACATAACGGCATAGTTTTCATATATCTGGGTATAGGATACTCAAGCAAATGTAATAGGAGGTTGTGTTTCGCCGATGGTACGGGAAACAGCTTCGCTCTGGATTAGACCACCGCAGAATCCCATTGGTAGTATGACTTTGTGTCTGTGGGAGTCTGTAATCAGGGTAGGTGTATTTGGTCTTAACCTGAGACTTGCACCGCTAATATTGCGACAATCAATATACTTTAGTTGAGGTCGTCCAGGGCTTTAACAGGTTCTGTGTACGCCAATGCTGGGTATATTGAGAATCGTAGTGTATTGGGTGTGATGTCAAGACGGAAGTGTCACTCCAGTCATATGGAGATGATGGTCACGTAAGATACGGTATTAGTGCTCTTATATGCTACGTGGCTATCGAGATATTATGACTCGGTCATGTATATCCGATTATAGAGACTAGTTACCAGACATCCGACATGTGCTTCGTACGGGGCAGACACATATCCAGCCCCAGGCCTAGCACGTGATCATCCGATACTGGATCGAAATACGTAATACTAAGTATACTACGCCTGATATAGATCACATATTCCTGTAAGGATATTTCCGGAGAATTGGGTAGGCATGGCACTTTGCTAGAGTCCAACCTTGTCTTGTAAATTGGTAAAACGTAATACTTGGTACTTACGTGTTCGGATAGTCCGACGACCAAATTTACTTCCAAAATATCCGGAGATCTCATGGGTCGCTTCCCAATGATACACCGATGACGTATGACTCGCATTATATATTAATCTGGGATTAATTTGAAGAGAGAGAAAATTAATCTGGGATTAATTGCGGAGATATTTTATCTAGGATATAATATCAATTTAAAGAGAGAAACGATCAATTTAGAATTAATCGATAAATAATAATTCGGGCACTTGAATTAATTTTTAATTAATTCTCGAGCGACGTGATTAGTAATTGGATTTATTAACGAGGCATCGGAAAAATCATTAATTTAGAATTATCGAAACCGAGCTCGGAATGTGTTTGCGAAGTTACGTCGATTTTGAATCACGTGCCGCAAGTCGCATCGCAAATCACATCGCAAGTCATAAAAGTCAAATCACTTTTTGGAAAAGTAACTTTGACTCTTTGACTTTGACCTTTAAGATTTGGAGGGAAATTTTGGGGGGAAAAGACTTTTAACTTTTTGGAAAAGTCAAAGGCTTTTCCTTTTCACCTTTTACCAAGGGTAAAAGCATGGCAATAGGAAAAATATTTCAATTAAAAGTATTTACAATTTTATTTATTTTGGCTTTTTGAAAGCATAAAATAAATGGTAATGCTTAGTAATTTTGGAAAAAATATAAGTGAAATGTTTGACACCTTTTTCCCTTAACCTAATCCATTCTCCATCTCTCTTTCCTCTCAAGAAGCTGACGCCCAAGGCAGTGAACTGCCTTAGGTTGGCCAAAAGTGATGATCCTTTTTTGAGGGTTTTGTGGCAAAATCCAAGTGCTAGCACACTCCTAAGAGGCATACGAAGGTGTTAGGGAAAATCACCCACGAGCCGGGAATCGTTTGACGCAAGTTCGAGGCTCAAATTCATGGACCAAAACTGAAAACAGTGAGCAGTGGACTGCACTGCTATTGGCGCCACTTTGAAGGGGAAAATCATTTTGTTCTTCTTCAAATCGTCACAACCGATCGATGTGAGTATTCCGCTATCTCATTTGATGTATTCACACTTATTATTCATGCTTGTTTGATGATCTTGGGACCTAGAATAAAACCAACAATGGTATCAGAGCCTAGGTTCAAGCATGAAAGTTTAGGGCTTAAAATTTGGGTATTTTGTATTTGAGCATGATTTGAATAAATTGGATGTTTGAGTGTGCTTAATACATGTTTAATTGAATATTGATTGGATCAATTTCATGAATTAATGTTTGAAACATTTTTCCCCAAATATTAATGTTGGCCGAAAATGATAAATTGGGTAAACTTGATTTTTAGCATGTTTGATGAATTGGACGATTTAGAATGCTTAAAGTATGTTTAATTGAGGATTGATTGGATCAATTTATTGAAAATTAGTTTGGAATAATTTTTCCCAATTTGATTATGGTGGCCGAATGGAATAAGCCCTTATTGTCTTAGAATTTTGATTTTTTGTTCATTAGATGTATTGAAAATCATTTGGGTATATGATTTAATGTCAATTGTGTAATTGATTGGATTGAATTTGAATCGGACATGAAATCCCCAAATTACCGAGACTTTGAAGCATGAAAATGGGTTTGATTTTTCATTAAATATGTTGGACATGTGATAATGAAATTGTGCATGATTAATTGTAAAAATTAATGTTTTAGAAATGTTAATTTGGGTAATTAATCATGTAATACACTTTAGGTTAATTGAATGTGAAATTGGATTTTTGTATTTAATTAATTGGGCCTTAAAATTGGATTTGGGCTTTTAAAGTTGTTATTGGGCTTGTTGGGCTTTGTTGTACAAAGTTGGGTTTAGGCAAATTGGATTGGATCCAATTGGGCCCAAAACCACTTCCATAAAGCCTAAATGCGACTTAATGAACCTTTAAAGTTTAATTGGGCCTAATGGGCCAAGATTGATTTATGGGCTTATGGGGTAAATCCCGGATTGGATTTTGGTTATTCGGTTTGACCCGAGTTAACCAAAAGTTCACGCCTTAAGAAATCAATTAAAAGCCCATTGGACTTTAATTGAATTGACGTTAGACGTTAATCGGTCTTTGAGACGCGTTGCGATTAAATTTGGAATTTAAGTCGTAAAAGGTTTATTATTAAAGTGTAATATTTAATTTGGAATTAAATAACGAATTAGAATTGAATGCATATTAAATTGAATTCAATGACGTAGTTTAATTTAATTCGAGAATTCATACTTTGAGTACTTATTCACAAAACGAGTTTGACTCGAGCAAAATCAAATCGTTGTTTGAACATTGGATGATCACTAATTATCAGATTAATTAATTTGATTAGATTGATTGATAACATGCTTGTGTGAATACTTGGTTGTGATGAATGAATAATGTATATCGGATGGATATTAGTCGGGTGGGGGCAATTTTGGAAATTATTGTAATAAATTTGATTTATTAAATTGGACCCGCGTGTCCATCCTTATCACCTCTATTCTATTTGTATTCTCTTCTCACCTATTCCCCTCAATGTATATGAGGTTTCTTTAGAAGTGTAGTTTAACGGGTAGAAGTAATACAAGTGCTAGTTATTAGAGAGATAAAAGAGAGATTTGATCTAGGATCAATATGTTAAGTATCCATCCGCATATCATTATTATTTATTTTCATATGCGCTTTATTATGTATTTAGAATGCATGTTTAAGGGTGTATGATGATGAGACCTTAACAAAGATAATAAATTGGTAGCCAATTTGCACGCGAAAAACCCTCGCTATTATATTAAGCGTCTTTCCTTCCATTGAGTGATTCTTGCTCAAGATCTAAGACGGCATTGGTTTGTTGGCCAAAGTCAAGGCCTTTCTCGTCGAAGATGTGTTTGAATCACGAAGGCTTTGTTCTATATCAGTGTCTTGTCCAAGTTGTGGTTTGTTGGCTAAAGTCAAGACCACTTCTTGTCCATCGACATTGATTACGAAGCTTTCCATGGTCAATGGGTCGCGCTTGACTGGGATCATTAAGCTTGTTGTGCCAAAGCCAAGGCTTAATTGATTCAGAGGAAAAAGGTTAGGCAATACATTGGATGTATTGGCATATATAAGATATATGTTAAGGATTTGGATATCCGCCTACTGGATCTATGAATTGGATTGGATCCAATTGATCTTTGAGATCTACCTAGTTAAATATCATACAATTTGTTGGCCAAAGTCATGATTGTGTGTTATTTAACGGGATCCTAGCCCACTAGGAAACACAGTTTCCCAAGTACTCGACAGAGGGTTAGAGGCTCGCCGAAAAATAGTGGAAGGCAAGAATTGAATTTGCAATATTCGTTTAATTACTTGCTATACGCGCTCAAACAAATATCATTCGTCGTTATGATTTAAATGTCAGTTAGACTAATATTTAAATCGTTGTTTTATTAAATAGTTGGACTATATATTCAAACTATTCAATTATAGTTGATTTTATAATTGGATTATTGTAATCAATATAATTGATTTTAATATATTGAATTATAGTTGATTAAATAGTTAGACTATTGTAATCATTATAATTATTAGTACCTTAATTGTTGATTAAATAGTTGGACTATTAAAATCAAGATATATTGAAAGATTGGACATTTAAAACATAATCTTGGATTAAAATGTTTAAATGGTTTAATTTTCAAATTGGAAATAATTTTAGGATGGTCCTGGAAATAAATAATAAGTTACTTTATTTGATAAAATAACTTGTTAAGCCTAAGCCCAGAATTAAGCAAATAAGTAAAGCATAATCTTTGGAAGGTTTATGCAATGATAACTTTAGTGCTTAATCCAACATACTTGTCATAAATCTATGTTTAGATTTAAGAAGTATTAAAAATTACAATTAATAACTCTTGGAGAGTTAATGACTATTCTCAAGGAGATAAAGTCAAACTTTACAATTAGGCTAATAGCGTAAGCCTTACTTCAATATTCTATAAACCCAAGGCTTGGCCGAAGGCTTCTGAAATATTGAAAAGGGTAAAGGCAAAATCATTAAGATCTTCTGGGAAGATAAAGTACATATCCCAAAATGACTGCCGTTTGGATATGGCAGACATGAAGGAATTAAAGAAAGAGCAAGGCTCTGACTTTAAATATATTCTTCATTATTATGTTCACTACTAGTATTGAAATTGGATTTTAAATACTTAGTGTGGTACATAAAATATATGTATTGGTGCTCAGAATCTGCTGTGAGCAGGATACTGACTTCAAGCTGAGATTAATCTGCGAATCGGAAACGGTACGAAAGTCACTGTTTCGACCGTATATACCTAAATTTAGGAACTACCCTTGGGGTATGTACTTAAATTAGGAAACTGTTATAATGTAACTAGTTAGACTAGGAACATTATCTCTATATCAGTGTTTAATCCGTTGCGGATAACCTTTATATTCTAGAACACTAAAGTGTTTCATTATTTAAAGATGATGTTGAGATAAACACATTAGATGTGAATTATAGTATTTATATTTTGAATATAAATAAATCTCAAACATATTATATGATAAATAAATAGCTCTAACTGATTTGATCAGAAGAGACTTAAATGTGGCATTGTTGTCTAGGACATAATAAACAAGACTCGTATATCCACACTTTTGAAGAGTGGGTACTAGGACTGATTTGATTATTCAAATAAAGTCTACGAATCTAGTTCTTTAGGTAAAGTACCTAAAATACTATTTACTTGGTAATAGTGAAAAATGCCATCGATCTGTAAGCCCTATTCATAGTGAAGTAAGTGGGCCCATATCTAGCTAGGCTAGATGTGGATATGAATATTTTGTGACCTTAACGGGTGTGGCATCACGTTATGGTTATGTGTTACTTTTGAAGAACACAAATCAGAAACTTTTAAAGTTTCAACACGAAATAGACAAACAGATCGGCTAAAGTATTAAAACATCACGTGTAGACCATGATGAAAATACTTAAGCAATGAGTTTCTTAAATACTTGAGAGAGTAAAGTATTCTTTCAAATGAGGTCTCCTACTGCGACAGGTCAGTTTGACGGTGTGTCCGAATGGACAAACCGAATTTTGTTGGACATGATAAGGTTAACCATGAGTCGCTCTGAGCTACCATTTCCTTCAACGGATAAATATAAACAGTGCAGAACTTATTTAGAATAAGGTTCCATTAAAGTCTGTTTGACAGATTTCATATTAGATATGAATGGGAAAGAAACCGGGTTTCACATTCCTATATATTTGGGTATGCTAGGCATATGTTTGGATGATATCAAACTAGAACCCAAATTGGATAAGTGCCAAATATAGGTTATCCTAGGGAAAACCACAAGTATAGTACTTATACATCTCACTAGAGAACAATTGTAATTGTTGCTCGCCATGCGGTCTTCCTTAGAGGATTACCGATATGCAGTGGTAAGTGGGAGGACAGTAAAACTCGATGAAAATCAGAGTGATACTTTTCAAGGCATGAAGTCCTTAATGGAACATAAATAGTTCATCAAGGATGAAACTATACCAGTAATCTTCGAATACACAAGAACTGCGTAGATCAGAGAGAATCAGAAAACAACTTGCGGTATTGATAGATGACCCATAGCGTCACTATTTGTTCAAATCATAGTGTTGTTGTACAAATTAATTATGTGACAAAGGAGATTGCACTCTTATCGTTTGTGATTAGATCACCTTAGGTATATAAATGATAGGAGGTCCTTATGATTTGTTCCTAGATTGAGAATAATATGAGACAGTATCAATCAACGAAGGATAAATCATTAAACATCCCTAGTCAGAGCATTGTCGAGATTGGACATCGATAGATGCGTAAAAGACTAGTATTACACTTGTGCGTGTTATGTGAGACATAACAGCATAGTTCTCGTATATCTGGGTATAGGATACTCAGGCAAGTGTACTAGGAGGTTGTGTTTCACCGATGGTATGGGAAACAGCTTCGCTCTGGATTAGACCACCGCAGAATCTCATTGGTAGTATGACTTTGTGTCTGTGGGAGTCTGCAATCAGGGTAGGTGTATTTGGTCTTAACCTGAGACTTGCACCGCTAATACTTGCGACAATCAATATACTTTAGTTGAGGTCGTCCAGGGCTTTAACAGGTTCTGTGTACGCCAATGCTGGGTATATTGAGAATCGTAGTGTATTGGGTGTGATGTCAAGATGGAAGTGTCACTCCAGTCATATGGAGATGATGGTCACGTAGGAAACGGTATTAGTGCTCTTATATGCTGCGCGGCTATCAGGATATTATGACTCGGTCATGTATATCCAATTATAGAGACTAGTTACCAGACATCCGACATGTGCTTCGTACGAGGCATACACATATCCAGCCCCAGGCCTAGCACGTAATCATCCGATACTGGATCGAAATACGTAATACTACGTATACTACGCCTATTATAGATCACATATTCCTGTAAGGATATTTCCGGAGAATTGGGTAGGCATGACGCTTTGCTAGAGGCCAACCTTGTCTTGTAAATTGGTAAAACGTAATACTTGGTACTTACGTGTTCGGATAGTCCGACGACCGAATTTACTGCCAAAATATCCGGAGATCTCATGGGTCGCTTCCCAATGATACACCGATGACGTATGACTCGCATTATATATTAATCTGGGATTAATTTGAAGAGAGAGAAAACTAATCTGGGATTAATTGCAGAGATATTTTATCTAGGATAGAATATCAATTTAAAGAGAGAGAACGATTAATTTAGAATTAATCGATAAATAATATATTCGATATATTAAACGAAATTAGATTTCGATTATGAATTAAAATTAGATTTTAATTCGGGCACTTGAATTAATTTAGAATTAATTCTCGAGCGACGTGATTAGTAAATTGGATTTATTAACGAGGCATCAGAAAAATCATTAATTTAGAATTATCGAAACCGAGCTCGGAATGTGTTTGCGAAGTTACGTCGATTTTGAATCACGTGCCGCAAGTCGCATCGCAAATCACAGCACAAGTCATAAAAGTCAAATCACTTTTTGGAAAAGTAACTTTGACTTTGACCTTTAAGATTTGGAGGGAAATTTTGGGGGGAAAAGACTTTTAACTTTTTGGAAAAGTCAAAGGCTTTTCCTTTTCACCTTTTACCAAGGGTAAAAGCATGGCAATAGGAAAAACATTTCAATTAAAAGTATTTACAATTTTATTTATTTTGGCTTTTTGAAAGCATAAAATAAATGGTAAATGCTTTAGTAATTTTGGAAAATATATAAGTGAAATGTTTGACACCTTTTTCCCTTAACCTAATCCATTCTCCATCTCTCTTTCCTCTCAAGAAGCTGACGCCCAAGGCAGTGAACTGCCCTAGGTTGGCCGAAAGTGATGATCCATTTTTGAGGGTTTTGTGGCAAAATCCAAGTGCTAGCACACTCCTAAGAGGCATACAAAGGTGTTAGGGAAACTCACCCACGAGCCGGGAATCATTTGACCCAAGTTCAAGGCTCAAATTCATGGACCAAAACTGAAAACAGTGAGCAGTGGACTGCACTGCTATTGGCGCCACTTTGAAGGGGAAAATCATTTTGTTCTTCTTCAAATCGTCACAACCGATCGATGTGAGTATTCCGCTATCTCCTTTGATGTATTCACACTTATTATTCATGCTTGTTTGATGATCTTGGGACCTAGAATAAAACCAACAAATTTCCAGCTCACTGTTCCGTTATTCAAACTGTATAGTACCTTTATTACGACTTATAGTCGTTTTTATCGATTTGGAAACTTACAGCGGTGAATCCAGTCACTTCAAGTTCTCATTCTCTATAATTTAAGAAGGCATCTTTAGTTCATCTAAGATACTTAAGGATGTTCTTAACATCAATCCAATGACTATCACTTGGATTGGCTCAATTGTGACTCCATATGCTCAAAGCATATGAGACGCCAGGTAGCGTACATTTCTTTCAATTACGAGTTCTTGGAGAGTGCCAATAACTTTTAGATCTATCCTAATAGATCTTTATTCCTATAGTAAAGGCTATTTCTCCCAAGTATTATATGGAGATTTTTTCATGAAAGCCAAGCTTTCACTAATTTTAAAATGGGAATATCATTTCCAAGAAATGATATATCATCATTATTTAGGACAATCATTGTCAGTGCTCCCACCAACCTCCTTATATACACAAGAATCATATTTGTTTTGAATTAAATCATACACCATTATGATTACATCAAAACATCAGTTCCAAGAACATAATATTTGCTTCAATCCATAAATGGATTGATTTAATTTTCAAACCTTGTTTACTTATTTAGGTACGACAAAATCGTCAGGATGTTGTAAACATCCTCTAAAAGATTTCCGTTTAAGGAAAGCGATTTTTGACGTTCCGCTGCTATATTTCATAAATGAAACATGCAGCATTAGCAAGCATTATCCAAATGGATTTAACCATGGCAACAGGTAAAAGATTTCATCATAATCGACACTATGTCGATGACGATACCTTTTCGCTACAAGCCTAGCTTAGTACGTTTGTTTATTGCTATCCATGTATGTCTTCCTTGAAGTCAATTTTAGTACCAATAGGCACAATACTTCCGGTACATCAACCAGTGTCCAAACTTGGTTGGTATACATGGATTCCATTTCGGACATTATGACACTTTGCCATAAATAAGTAGTCGATACCTTGTATCACTTCCTCATACGTAGTCAATTCGTATTCCTCAATGAGATTAACATCTTCATGAGGTGAGATCAGAAACCCATACCTCCCATGTTTTTTACTGACTCTCTCTGACCTACGCCGTTCTTGTGTCTTTGAAGATTATTGGTACAGTTTCATCCCTGATGAACTATTTGTGTTCCGTGAGGATTCGGTGCCTGGAACAGTATTACTCTGATTTTCATCGAGTTTTACTTTCCTCCCACTTACCACTGCATATAGGTATTCCTCTTAGGAAAACCGCATGGTGATCAATAATTACATTGTTCTCTAATGAGATGTATAAGTACTATACCTTTTGTTTTCCCTAGGATAACCTACAAATTAGGCACTTATTCGATTTAGGTTTTAGTTTGGTATCATCCAAACTTATGCCAAACATTCCCAAATCTTTAGGAATGAGAAATCCGGTTTCTTTCCTGTCATATCTAATATGAAGTCTGTCTAACAGATTTTTATGGAACCTTATTCAAAATAAGTGTTGCACTGTTAAATGCGTATCCCTTGAAGGAAAATGGTAGCTCAGAGCGACTCATGATTAACCTTATCATGTTAAACAAAATTCGGTTTCTCTGTTAGGACACACCATCAGGATTGAGGTGTTCCGGGAAGAGTCCACTATGAAAGAATACTATACCCTTTCAATTAGTCGAGAAACTTATTGCTTAAGTATTTTTCACTACGGTCTAACTGTGACGATTTAATACTTTAGTCGGTATGTCTATCTACTTCGTGTCGAAACTCTTTGAATTACTCAAAAGTTTCCTATTCATGTTTCAAAAGAAACACATAACCATAACGCGATGCTACGTCCGTAAAGGTTACAAAGTATTCATGTCCACCTCTAGCCTAGCTAGATATGGGCCCACTTACGTCACTATGAATAAGGGCTAACAGATCGGTGGCATTTACACTTTTACCAAGTAAAAAATGTTTTGGGCACTTTGCCTAATAAACTAGATTCGTAGACATCGTTTGATTAGAATCAAATACGTCCTAGTACCCACTCTTCGAAAGTGTGGATATACGAGTCTTGTTAATGTGTCCCAGAAAACAATGTCACAAATAAGTCTCATCTGATTAATTCAGTTTGAGCTATTTGTTTGTTATATCATATGTTTGAGATTCATTTATATTCAAAATATAAATACTGTTATTCACATCTAATGTGTTTATCTCAATATCATCCTTATACGGCAGTCACGCTTCCAGTGACCCCGTTTGCCACAGTTTAGGCAGACATCTTGGGATATATCCTTTGTCATCCCAGAAGACTGTGATGATTTTGCCTTTGCCCTTTTCCACACCCCAAAAGCCTTCGGCCAAGCCTTGGCCTTCTAAGATATCGAAGTAAGATGTACATTGCGCTTCTTGCCCTTTTTGCAAACTCTGGCATTGTCTCCTTGAGCATAGCCATTAACTCTCCAAGAGTTTAAATTACAATTAATACTTCTAAGATCTAAATATAGATCTATAAAGATCCTTCAATTTCAATATCATATTATAAGGATCTAATCCTTAGTTCTGACAAAGAAATTAAGGAGTCTTTATGGCAAGCATAACAGATTGAGCACTAAAGTTATCATCACATGAATCTTCCAAAGATCATGTTCTACTGTTTGCTCAACTCCGGGCTTAGGCCCAAGAGGTTGCTCTATCAAATAGAGTAACTTCTTTAGTTCCCATGACTCTATTCTTAATCTAAAAATTAGAGCCGTTTGAAAAATATTTTCACCCAGGATTATGTTCTAAAAGCTAATCTTTCAATTATCTTGATTGCTATAGTCCAACTATCCAATCAACGATTTCAGGTACTATTGAATATAATGATTACTATAGTCTAACTATATAATCAACTATAATTTGATTGGTAAAATTCAAATATATTGATTACTATAATCCAATTATATAATCAACTATAAATTGAAGTAGTTTGAATATAGTCCAACTGTTTAATTTAAAACAACAATTAAATATTAGTCCAACTAATATATTAATGAAATAATGAGGAAAAATGAAATGAGCGTGTATTGGCAAGTATCTAAACAAAATTACAAATTTAATACTTACCTCCCACTATTTTTTGGCGAGCCTCTAACCCTCTGTTGAGTACTCGGGAAACCTAGTTTCCTAGTGGGCTAGGATCCCATTAAATAGCACACAACCTTGACTTTGGCCAACAAGTTGTATGAAACTTAACTAGGTAGATCTCTAAGATCAATTGGATCTCATCAATTCCTAGATCCAGTAGGTGGACCTCCAAGTCCGAAACATATATACAATATATATGCCAATATATCCAATATATTTTCCTAACCTTTTCCTCTGAATCAACTAAGCATTGGCTTTGGCACAACAAACTTAATGATTCCAGTTAAGCAGGACCTGTTGACTTTGTAAAGCTTCGTAATCGATGTCGATGGACAAGAAATGATCTTGACTTTGGCCAATAAATTACAACTTGGACAAGACATACGATATGGAATAAAGCCTTCATGATTCAAACACATCCATGATGGACAAAGGTCTTGACTTTGGCCAACAAACTAGTGCCAATCTTGGATCTTGAGAATGAATCATTCAATGGAAGGAAAGCGCTTAATATTTATTGAGGGTTTTCACGTATTTGGAAACCAATTAATTATCTTTGATTAGGTCTCATCATGCACCCTTAAGCATGCAGTCTAAAAGCATAATAAGATGCGGTAAATAAATTCAATAATGATATGTGGATGAATATTTAAAATATTTTGTTCCTAGAACAAATCTCTCCCTTTCCTCTCTCCCGCTAGCACAAATCTTACTACTAACCAATTACGTAACACTTCTAAAGAAACCTCATTTACATTGAGGGGAATAGGTTGTTAGACATTATGACCCATAGCGTCACTATTTTGTAAATGATATTGTATTATTGTACAAAATTAACTATGTGATAATGAAATTGCCTTTTGCCGTTTTGTAATTTATTTACTTTGATATATAAATGGCGAAAGTCCATATGATTGGTTCCGTATTGAGATGATATGATACAGTATCAATACATAAAGGTTTAATCATTAAATATCCCTAGTCGGAGTATTATCGAGATCGGACATCGATAATGCGGAATAGACTAGTATTGCACGTTGTGAGGGCACAACGGCATAGTTCTCATATATTTAAGTATAGGATACTTATGCAAGTGCGATAGGAGGTTGTGTTTTACCGATGGTACGGAAAACAGCTTCGCTCTGGATAGACCCCGTGGAATCCCATTGGTAGTATGTCTGCGTGTCTATGGGAGGCCGCATCAGGGTAGGTGTATATGGTCTTAACCTGAGACTTGCATCGCTAGTACTTGCGACAATCGGTAAACTTTGGTTTTGGTGGTTGGGGGCTTTAACCGGTTCTGTGTTCACCACTTCTGGGTTTATCAGGAATCATAGTGTACTGGGTGTGATGTCAAGATGGAAGTGTCACTTCAGACATATGGAGTTGATGATCGCGCAGGATACAGAACTAGTACTCTATAAAAGGTTGCAACCGTCGGGGCAATATGACTAGGTCAGGATTGTCCGATTTAAAGAGACTAGTTGCTTGATGTCCGATATATGTTTCGTACGGGGCAGACACATCTCCAGCCCCAGGCCTAACATGTGATCGTCCGATACTGGATCGATGTACGCAATACTTCGGTATACTACGCTTGATATAGATCTAATATTCCAATAAGAATATTTCTGGAGAATTGGGTAGGCATCGCGCTTTGCTAGAAGCCAACCTTGTCTTGTAAATCGGTAAAAACGTAGTACAAGGTACGTACGTGTTCGGATTATCCGACGGCCGTATTTACTTCCAACATATCCGGAGATCTCTCGGGTCGCTTCCTGAAGATTCACCTATGATATTTGATTCGAACTTTATTAATCTTGGATTAATTACGAGAAGAAACTTTATCTTGGATAAAATGCCTTATTTTGAGAGAGAACGATTGATTTGGAATTAATCGGTAAAATGATATATTCGATATATTAAACGAAATTAGATTTCGACGCGGAATTGAAATCGGATTTTAATTCGGGCAAACGAATTAATTTAGAATTAATTAGTTAGCGACGTGAATAGTGATTTCGCTAGGCGTAATTATTTAATTTACGTCGCGACGGAAATTCGTTAATTCGGAATTAGCGAAACCGAGCCCGAAAGTGTTTGCGGACACATTCATATTTTGAAACGAGTGGGACCCGCAAGTCACATCGCGAAGTCACATCACTTGACATGACTTGGTGATAGATGTCACAAGTCACTTTATTAAAGTGACATCTAGTCACTATTCATGAAAGAAGTTGGTGAGGCCATTTAATGGCTTTTTGGAGGGAAAAATCTTTTGACTTTTTGCAAAGGATATACCAAATATTTGGTATTAGATTTTTCATTATTCTTTTAGAAAGAAAAAGATTGAAAACAAAAACTCTCCCTCTCTCTCTCTTTGAATGCCGTGAACTCCATTAGGGCAAAGGAAGATTGGATTTTCATTTTCTCTTTTGCTAGCACATCTTATGATCAAAGGAGGTGATAGGGAAACCACTAAAGAGCTTGGAATACACAAAGCTTGGAGCTTCCACCCATTTCTTCTCTTGGGCGAATCTACAAGGACTTGGAGCTTAACCCTTTGTTCATCTTCTTCATCACAAAAGCTTTGTAAGTATGATTCCGCCATGCTTCAAGTTTATTATATATATTCATTTATTGTATTTCATATGCTTATACTTTCCTTGGGACAAATAATAGAAACCAACAATGGTATCATGGAGCCATGTTTAAGCATGAAATACATTAGGTTAAAATTTGGGTAAAGTTGATTGAAGCATGTTCTTGTGAAATTTGATGAATGAGTATGCTTACATGTATATAAAATGATGTTATATGGAATCAATTTTGAGAAAAATGCATTGGATGATTTTTCCCCAAAAACTTAGCCTTGGCCGAATGTGTATATGCATGGGATGTGTTGGAATTTTTTGTGTACAAGATCATTGGATGACTTAAAACGTATACGGGACGTAGATTAGTGATTCAATCAGATTGAAAACAAATCGACACAAAAAACTCTCACTTGGCCGAATACTTATGGACATGTAAAAGGACTTGATTTTTGTTCAAATAAATATTGGACATGTGTTTTGAACAAGTGATGATTAATGAATTAAATGGTGTTTTGGAAATATTTGGTTTAATGTATTAATCATGGATTTACACTTTAATTAATTGGATTTTAAAATTTGGAATATTAAAATTTAATTAATGGGCTTGGTTGGGCCAAGTTGATTTGGGCCAAAAGGATTGGATCCAATTTGGGCCTAAATCACTCCATTAAGTTCAAATATAGCATAATGGGCTTTAAAGTTTAATTGGGCCTTATGGGCTTGAAATTGATTTTGTGGCATTTAAGGGTGATTCCTTATTTGGGCTTGGTAATTGGGTTTGACCCACATTGACCAAAGCCCAAGCCTTAATAAATCAATTGAAAGCCCATCGGACTTTAATTAAACGAACATTGGATGTTAGTTGGGCTTTGAGACCCAATTAGATTAGATTTAGAATCAAAGTCTTTAAAGCACATTAAAAGTGTAAACATTTAATTTGGAATTAAATACTTGAATTAGTATTGAATACGAATTAAATTAGATTTAATAAGTAGTTCGATATAATTCGCGAATTCGTACTTATGTACTTATTCTCAAACGAGTTGGACTCGCGCAAAATCAAAACCGTTGTTTGAACATTGGATGATCACTTTAACAAAGACTAATTAATTGGATTAGATTGGTTGTATTGCATGTCTGATTGATATTATATGTATGTGATGTATGAATAGTGTATATCGGATGGATATTAGAAGGGAAAGGGTAATTTTAGAAATTATTGTAAATTTAGAATTTATAAATTGGACCTGCGTGTCCAGCCTTATCTCTTTTATCTCTTTGTATTCTCTTCTCACCTAATTCCCCTCAATGCAAATGAGGTTTCTCTTATTGTATATGTAATTGGGTAGAAGTAGAATAGTGCTAGCGGGGAGAGGAAAGGGAGTGATTTGTTCTAGGAACAAGTTGTTTTATATATCCATCCGTATATCACTATTAATTTACTTTACGCGCTTATGGTGTTTTAGAAGCATGCTTAAGGGTTGTTGATGTTGATGGACCTAACAAAGATAATAAATTGGTTGCCAATTACGCAAAAAATCCCTCGATCTATATTAAGCGATTATCCTTCCATTGAATGATTCTTGTTCAAGATCCAATTAGCATTGGTTTGTTGGCCAAAGTCAAGACCTTGTCAATTAGGATGTACTTGAATCATGAGAGTTTTGTTCCACATCGGTGTCTTGTCCAAGTTGTGATTTGTGGCCAAAGTCAAGATCACTTCTTGTCCAACGACATTGATTACGTAACTATCCTTGTCAATGGGTCCCGCTTAACTGGAATCATTAGGTTTGTTGTGCCAAAGCCAAGGCCTAGATGATTCGGAGGATATGGTTAGAAAATGTATTGGATACATTGGCATAAGCAATATGTTTAGGACTTGGATGTCCACCTAACCGGATCTAGAATTGGATTAGATCCAATTGATCTGTGAGATCTACCTAGTTAAATAGCATACAGCTTGTGGCCAAAGTCAAGGTTGTGTGTTATTCAACGGGATCCTAGCCCACTAGGAAATAGGATTTCCCGAGTTCTCAACAGAGGGTTAGAGACTTGATGAAAATAGTGGGAGGCTAGTATGTGAATTTGCAATTTCGTTCAGATACTTTGCCTTACGCGTCTTTCCAAATTATTTCATCTATTTTTAAAATTAGTTGGACTAATACATTGTTACTTTTTTCTTTAACAGTTTGACTGTACCCATTTTATCGTCAACTAGATAGTTAGACTGTCGTAGTTGAGATGGCTAGCAAGGGAAATGTGGTGTGACATCATCATGGGTGATAATGTCTTAAAGGCACAAAACTTCGCTGACTGGGAAATGAACCTCAAGATAGTACTTGGGGCTGAGAGGCTGCTGTACACTATACAGACACCTCTCCCGCCTAGACCCACTGAGCCACTTGAGCTGGAGTTATGGAAAACTCACAGCGAGGATTGTGACACAGCTCAGTCTGTTATGTTGGCTTCAATGACTCACACTTTCGCCGCCAGAATAGGGACTTGGATCCTTACAACATGATGGCTAGATTGTATGATCTCCACTGCACAACAAGCGGATGGAGAGGTATGAGTTGGTGAAGAGACTCTTCCGCACCCGAATGACTGAGGCACATCAGTTGAGGCCCACGGGACTCAATGATCGCCGATGGTTGATGAGTGGCCAAGATGGGAATAGTCTTGGAGGCTGAGCTGACTATAGATATGCTCTTACAGTCGCTTCCTGATACTTGGAAAAAAATCATAATCAACTACAAGTGATGGACACGGATGACACTCTTGGAGAGCTGTTATCCATGTTGAAGGAGTCTGAAAAGGAACTCCTAAAAGGGGGCAAGCGCGAGGAGCTATGCATCGACCTCTCAGGGGCCAAAGGCTGGGCTTAAGGCAACTGGAGGGGT